>BRDA01067179.1:0-61319 GCA_036984385.1 Crenuchus spilurus | reverse complement strand
ATATTATTGTTTTGAGATAAATCAAAAGTAAAGTAAGTGTGTTAAATAAAAAGCAATTGAGTTAAGAATATACATAAAGCTGCACGATATGCATGTGATGCATGATATATTGGTGGCCAATATATTGTTTGATAGAAAAAAAAAAAAAATCATAGTAAGTGTTATCTGATCCATATAAAAATTTTGGCTAATAATTCCAGCCGGTACTGTGTGAAATTTTTAACTTGTATAGTGGTAAGCTTTCCTTAATCTAGACCCCACAGTGTCCGCCGCTGGTCACTCTGAGACACCCTGTAATGGCTGCCCATGAGATATCCTACTTTAAAGCCCTCCAGAGCTGTAAATAATAAAACAATATAATTGTTGTCTGAGCCATATTGAATTGTGACTGATAATTTTGTGAAATACGTAGCTTGTGCAATTGTAAGAAAGATGGCTCTTCAATGGTTTAGTATAAAAAAATGTATATAGAACCACAGTGAAAGGGTTCTTCAGATTGATGAGGAGTGTGTTGTAGATGGTTTTATACAGAACCTTTTTGAAAAATGGTTCTATGTTGGGCGGCACGGTGGCTTAGTGGTTAGCACGTTTGCCTCTCAGCGCTGAAGTCTTGGGTTCGTGTCCACATCTGAGCGGAGTTTCCATGTTCTCCCCGTGTCTGCGTGGGTTTCCTCCAGGGTGTCCGGTTTCCTCCCACAGTCCAAAAACATGGAGGTCAGGTGAATTGGCTACTCTAAAAAAAATTACCCTGGTGTGTATGAATGTGTATGTCTGTGTATGAGTGTATATATGTATGTATGCCCAGATATGGTTGGCACTCTGTCCTGGGTGAACCCCCTAGTGCTCGATGCAGTCCTCCAGGTGGACGGTCGCTTCCGGTGGACGGTCGCTTCCGCAATTGCGCAATTGGCTGCCACTTCTCGCTGGTGTGTGTGATTGAGTGTGTGTAAATGGAGTGTGTTGATTGTAAAGTGTCCTTGGGTTTGAGAAAGGCACTATATAAGTGTAACAATCATCATCATCATTCATCATCACCAAAAAGGATTCGGCTGTGATGTCAAGCGTGTAATAATAGAAGAAGCCAGAACCATCTACAGCACATTCCTCATCAGTCTGAAGAGCCCTTTCACCAAGCAAAGAGTTCATGGTGCTATGTAGAATCATTTAATTTTACTAAAGAACCATTGAAGAACCATCTTTTTTAAGAGTGTATAGTGGGGAGTTTTCCTTCTTTAGACCCCACAGCATCCACTGCTGGTCACTTTGAGACTGTACTAGCTGCCCATGGCTGTAATGTAATGTGAAGGTTAATTAGTTATTACATAATTTCTGAAATTAAAACTATCAGTATGATATCGATGCCGCCGAAAATCAACTGATTATTGTATTGGACCTGAACGCTTAGTATCAATGCATCTCCAATAGCTTTACAGTAAAGTTACAGTAAAAACGAATTCCCACATTGTGTTGATTTTCTCTACAACAAAGAGTTAGTATTTCTTTTCTGAATGTAATGACATGTTCTGAATAAATTAATATGCATAAGTTTGTTCTTATTTGCATTTAGAGCATAAAACATGGAGTGTGAGAAGGTAAGCTGTACATGCTAACTGCTTGTCTCCTCTGCAGGTTTATATGAGACAGAAGCACAGAGCAGACCATCAGCGTACTGGTCAGACTACAACTCATCCAGCTACTGCAGTCCACTGCTGGCTCAGGGTCCATCTGCCTCACCGCCTGTTCCTCAGCCTGCAGAGCCCTTCTGCCCCCGTGTGGCCAAGCGGCGCACTGCACCTTCTCACAGGCCAGACAGAGAGGGTGAGGCAGCAACCATGTCAGCTTACCCAGGTCAGACCTCCCACAACAGCTCTGTAACACATGTCTAATGCTTTCATACACTCTGAAGCTTAACATTTATAGTTTTTTATTTCTTATTGTAAAACAATGCTGTAAATACCTCTCCTGTGAATTATTACCATAACACTGTAATGCAGAACAGAAATACGGTTTCTTGATTGGATGATTGTTTGTATTAATTTTATATAATGGCACAGTAGAATTAAAAATAAATGTATTAATTTTAAAAAGTTTAATCTCAGTGCAGTGCTGTGAAAGTTGCATTGCTACAATAGCCAATAACTTTACAAGATGTTCAAAAATGGATGATTTTGTAATGTTTGTCACATTTCCCGCTCTTCCCACTTGACACATTTCCTCAAACACAGTCTCAGAACTCCACTTCCCATAATAACTTGCGCTCCTTTGAGCTCATGTGACTTATCTCCCCAGCTGTCTCCCATTCAGACCTAATATGCAGGTCATGTTCTCATGCTCTAACAAAGCCATCTGTTCTCAGCCTGTTTTTAGGTTCTGTACAGTGGTGCTTGAATGTTTCTGAACCCTTTAGAATTTTCTATATTTCTGCATAAATATGACCTAAAACTCCAGCAGATTTTCACACTGCCATATTGGATCATTTCACTCAATAAATAAATGACCAAGTATAATATTTTGCCTCATTTGTTTAACTGGGTTCTCTTTATTTACTTTTAGGACTTTGTTGAAAATGTGATGTTTCAGGTCATATTTATGCAGAAATCTAGAAAATTCGAAAGAGATTTGAAAAACTTTCAAGCATCGCTGCATCATTTTGTTCTGCTCTGTTGTAATTGTTTATCTGACTTACCTGACCAATGTGAGGCCTAGTTGGCCCTCTCTATGGCAATTTCTATTAAAACTCTTTTTTATATAAACCTGCACTCATCTTCATTTTACTCGCACTGCTTTACAGATTAGGATGTTTTCTTTGTGCACATAAATACACAAAAATGTCTAATGTGGTAACTGGGACTGTCAAGTTCATTAACTTGATATAAGATACCTCAAAGGCCATTAACCCACTTACACCTCAGTTACCACATTTAGACATTTGTATGTATTTATGTGTACAAAGAAAAGATGAGCAGTAATCTAATCATCCCAAAATCAACAATTTTCACATTTGACTGTTGTTTTGACCACCACACAACAGTCATTGTAACATATATTTACTCATTGGACCAACAGAAAACCTCAAAATAAAATACATTAACTTATATTGACAGTAAATAAGGATTTTGCCCTTGTAATATTACCATTTTACCAAAGTTACCATGCTTGTTTCTTTTGGGAAAGTGACATCTTTATTCAATATTTATCACTCATTTGTTGTTTCAGGATCAGGACCTATCCAGCTGTGGCAGTTCCTGCTGGAGCTTCTTTTGGACTCTGCATGCCACACCTTCATCAGCTGGACAGGAGATGGCTGGGAGTTCAAGATGTCTGACCCTGCAGAGGTAAAACCCTAGACTACTGCTCCCAAAACACTACAAACCAAGATAATATAAGGGGCACAAAATAAACAAATATTGCACAAAGCAGAATCTCTCAGTAAGCTGGATAACTAAAGCCAAAAGTTGAGGAACATCCAACAGAAATGTCCCTCAGCCCTTCTGTTGGACAGGCCTCTCATTTTGACATAAGCTAACTGAGATATCCTAGTTTGTGAAGAACCCTCCATAACTGTAAATATCAAAACAATACATGAGTAGAACAACATCTGCTACTATAAAGGAATAGCTCACCATATAACAAATTTCCCACTCCCTCAGATGTAGTCAGCAAAGGTATTTGATGTCTGAAGATTGTTTTTTATTTTCTTTAAAAAAAAAACCTGCTAAAAATATGTATATACAAATTTGACTTTTGATTAATTTTCTTACTCAAAAATTACTTAACAAATGTTCCTATTAAAATTTTGGTTTCGAAATATTCTGATGTTGTTGGTGTAGTTATATAACTAATTTACCTAAAACTGACCCGAATAAATAAAATAACATTTCAGTCAGTGTGATCAGTTGATATTGATCAAATATTGATCTGTAGGTAAAAAGTTCAGTATATGTGGACATTTAATGAAATTTTACTGAATTTCCATATTGAAATACAAATGTTCTAGATAAATGTAAAAGCAAAATCTTTTATATTCAGTAAATTTTATAGCATTCTTTATATTCAATTTAAACACATAAAATACCCTTGGTGTATTTTTGGTATCAGGATCAGATTCAGATTGCAAGAAAATATTGACACATTTTAGTATAACTGTATTATATTTTGTTATACAAATTCTCAAAAACATAGTATGGAATTTGAATTGTGTTTACATATAAAGGTTGGTGGTTCAATTTGTGTTGTATTTAAAATCCTAACAATTAGATGGCAGTGTTGTAATCTTCAGCCATTAGAGTCTTTCACTCCAATTGAAAAAAGTAGTAAAAATCACTTTAAAAATCACAATAGATCACCTTACTTAAGGTATCACAATATATTAGAATCATATCTCCTGTATAATATTGTACATCACCTGATTCTTACCAACACAAATGCTAATTATACAAATGTCCACTATTTCACACAACAGGTGGCCAAACGCTGGGGTCAGTGTAAGAACAAGCCTAAAATGAACTATGAGAAGCTGAGCCGTGGCCTCCGTTACTACTACCACAAGAACATCATCCACAAAACAGCTGGGAAGCGCTACGTCTATCGCTTTGTTTGTGATGTGCAAGGCATGCTGGGAAAGAGTGCACAGGAGGTCCTGGCCAGCATGAACATCTCACCATCAAACACAGCATCACCGAGATCAACAGGTACCATAAAGTCAGAAGATACTGCAGATGTTTGGCCACATTAGCATCAGCGAGTCACTTTGAGGATTGAGACATTTTCCATCTCCAAGTATCTTCTGATCCACTGAGGCTGATCTGTGGACAGTGAGCTTCCACTTGGATTGATTTTAGGACCAGTAAAAGCACTCTGCGCTGATGATGGACATCCAGTCTTCAGTAGCTCCAAATCTGAAAAAGAAAAACTCTGAGATAAACATCCCTTCATAGTCCACACTAGATGGACATAAACATACCCGATCCTCTGACCCTGCTCCCGAAATAATCAATGCAATTTGACAAATTTGAACATGTTTTATCAAAATATTATCAGCTACCTCTTTTTTTATGGTGAAGCACCAAAATGACAAATTATGTACTTTGGGCTAATTTGATGTTCTAGCATCAGATTGTGTATTATTGTAAATAAAACCATTTTGTATACAATCTAAATGTGGTGCACCATTATTCAAAAAAAAAAAAATATATATATATTTTTTTTTTAAATAAATGCACTGTCTTTTATATTACTATGCTAACATTAACGCTAGATTAACAAAGTATCTATGTTCCCAGGACCCCATGTTCTTCAGCTCTGTAGCATATAATGGGAATCTGACAAAAATGTTCCCAAGCTCAGTGTTCTCTTAATATGACCTGACATCATCAACATAGTATCCTGCTTTGAATCACTGCTATACAGCCCTCTATGTAGTATGTCAGGAGGGGATGGTTATAATTAAAATGGGTTCATAGGTGTTAACAGAATATTGACACAGAGAACAAACTGTATGTAGAATTGTGGGACATAAGAACCTGAAAGAGTACATATGTAGAACTGAGGAACATAAGAATATGTTATAAAAATATAAATCGTAATTAAGGATATGATGTGTCAGTGTGTGTTTATGGGGGGGGGGGATTGGTGGAAAAGCAAATAGCAAGAACACACTGAACTTTGATCAGCTTAGGTTTGTTTTACACTCAGTATACTATTATGGAGAGTTTGTTCTAAAATAAAAACTGGCAAAATGTCAAGAAATATATATATATATATATATATATATATATATATAAACTCTCCATGCACTCAATATACTCAATATATCAACATAAAGCATTAAGCTGGGAGGCTAACATTGCTAACAAACACTAGAACTCAACAGTCACCTAAAATGGTTTTTGAAAATGGTTGTAGCACCAATAAGGGTTCCTTTATCCATTTTACCATAGTAGTGAGAGCAGAACCTTTTTGGGGCTATATAGAACCACTAAAAAACACTTCTCATCAATATGAAGAACCCTTTCACCATGCAAAGAAACATTTAGGTTCTTTGAGAGTTCATGGTTCATTATAGAACCATTTTCTTTACTAAAGAAAAATTTCCAAGAGTGTATAACCATCTTTATAAAACAGCAGAACTCCCACGAAGATAATAAACAAACAAACTGAACATGTGGACGATCTCCTAAGGTCCAGAGAACTTGAGATGAACTGGTTGTGGTTCTCCAGATTCAGCCTTTGGGTAGGTGGGCATGATCTCTACCAAGCTTCTGCTGAAGCCTCCAGCACCACCCCCATTCAGCTAGATAAGGAGGAGGAGTTGGACAGGAACAGCAGTAACGGAGGAAGAAACAGCGCCCAGACATTATGGTGACCATCAAGGACCGTCTGGTGGAGGCTTTGGACGACCTGGGGAGCCAAAACCTGAAGAAGTTCAAGAACAAACTATGTGATCGCAGGGAGGAGCCCCGACTGCGCCGCGGCGTTGTTGAGAGAGTGGAGGACACCATGGAGCTCGCCGATCTTCTCATCAACACGTTCACGGAGAAAAAAGTCGTGCAAGTTACGGTGGAGATCCTAAAGGCGATCGGCTGCAACCAAACCGCCCAGGATCTGAGCAGCGACACCGGAAACTGTGAGCACGCTTAACTTTCAAACAGCGACTTCGGAGGAATTTCCCGCTCCACCTTAAACAGAGTTGCGTTTACTACAGAGCCTCGTACGTGTGCAGCTACTGTAGTTTTAAGGTGGAACGGCGACCTTCACGTAAATAAACCATGGTTCTAGTACGATAGTTTAAAGAAACTATGGTTATTCTCCATATAACCATGATTCTACCATGAACTACTGTGGGATCTTATGTTTATTGTATAGTTAACAGTGATTTTACAGTAAACTTATCTTATTGTAACTATGTTTATATGATTCTGCCATGGTGTTGCTGGTAATTTAACTATTGTACAGGTAACCTGACTCTACCATTAATTGCCATAGTTTTACTATGGCAGTTTAAAGTAATTATGGTTACTGTAAACTAAAGTGATATATTATGCTGTTTCATTGTAACTATGTAATTATAACCCCAATTTCAACAGCACAACCTTCAGAATTTGTGCTCTGGATACTGGTTACCTCCTTAAAAACAGTGCCTTAATTAACATACTTAATTAACACATTAACAGAATATGCAATTTGACTAGAGGTGTTCAAACTTTTGCATATGGCTGAATGGTCGTATTTATGCTTATTTATTTTTATATAACTATTCAAATGAATAACATGACTGCAATGCAAATTCCATTCAGTTAGACGAATTACAAAACCTTATTAAATGTGTACACATTTTTAATATGTAGGTTAAATTGGTATGCTACATCACACAATACTACTTCATATATCATTGTCAAATAATGCTCAAAACATCAAGTAAACAAATGTTCAAAAGGTAGTAACAGTAATTTATATGATACATACGTTTTACATAAAAACTGTTTGTGTAGACAGAAGCTTTGCAGCAGCTCCTCTACTTTAATTCATCTGAAGTTACTAGAGTGTGTATTTTTGATTGTTAAAAAAACTTGATAAGACTGAACAGCAACTATATTATTGCTTCCATTGAATACATTCGAATTCGACCAACGGCATCCCTACTTTGACTTGTTTTACACTCTAAAGAAAGAGTAAACACATTGTTGAATGAGTATGTCATTTTGAAGTAATATACAGAATTATTTCACATCAAAGTTTGCATTTTTATGGAAGAATTTCTGCCACTTGAAAGAAAAGGTCATACAGTAAGTCATTATTATGAGATACATTATAATTATGATATACAAAGTCATAATTATGAGATACAAAGTCATAGATACATTCATAACAATGAGATATAAAGTCATAATCATTACATACAAAGTCATAATTATGTCAACAACATAACATTTTGAAATAAAGACATATACTTTCATCGCTAATCAACTCTCACTTCTTTTGCACTTCAAAGGCAGAATGACCTGCTTCCTTTACTGTTGCATGATGGTATTACCATATTACCTTACAGTATATCCTCATATTTGACATATTTATCATCACATATATATATATTTTTTACCAATAACATACATATTTTTCTACTTTTACACTTTAAAGCCAAATTTTTTCTGCAAATATACTTGATTACAATATTTTGAAATATAAAAACATTGATTCAACTCCAATTATGGAGTTAAACATGTCAATTTCCATATATAGTAACCTGCTCAAAGACAAACCCACCTCTATGTTAGCCTACTTAATATCCTGTGTTTCATAACATTTTAAATGCACACATGCACACACACTCTAGGGGGAAGCAAGTACACACATTCCCAGAGTGGGGGGCAACCCCAACCGCTCTAAGCTTTTAGGCCAACAACAGCCAATAAATGTATGTTTATTAGTAAAGTAATTATGCAACACCTCTTCAATCAAATATAATTGTAAAATTATGAGAAAACTAGATATTGTATTCATTTTTTTACATTTTATATTTATACAACATGTTTTAGAAAAGGTTCTTTAACAGAGTATATATAGAACCAGTACAGCTCAAACAAACGGTTCTTTGTTTATTTAAATGGTTCTTATCTGACAATTTCACACCAGTGCACCTCTAGTAGTGTTAAATGGGAGGGTGAATTAAGGCCTACACAAATGATATGGTTCTTATTGTGTTTTGTCTGCTTGTAGCCTTCTCAGACCTCCAGCCTCAAGCAAGGGAGTATGCTGTACCTGCACTTCAGGTGTCAGGAAGTATCTCAGGGCCTCGCCCAGACACGTATGATGAGCCTGACACTTCTTCTGCTCTTATGCCCAGCACTCCACAGTTTAAACAGGAAATTTTCAGAGAAAAGGGAGAGGAGGTCAGTAACATTTGCATTAATTTGAATGAGTGTTTGTGCTGCACAATAACATTTGTTCACGAAGCTCCCTGCTATGAATAAAGAAGACTAAAAAAGGTCAAGGTTTAATTCTAACAGTATTTGCTGTAATATCAAATTTTTTTGTTCAGATAACTCATTAATCATTATTATTTTTTGAAGTAAATAAATACCCTAATAATTTGAAGTGAACATTCTTTTCCATTTTGAACAAAGTTGAGTTGAGTTGGAGCTTTTCTCTTGGCTTTTTTTCTCAAGAGTCTCAATGATGAAACTTCCTGTTCATCATGTGACTTACAGGATTTCCTTCTTGTAGCTGTGTAGATATGTTTAGTAACAGGGTTGCACAAATATCTTAATGGTATAATTACTACTATTCAAATAATGTTAACAATGCAAATTAATGTTTCATGCACTTAAATGGCATCAGCCAATACATAAATTGACAAAATTTATTCTTTATTCTAAATAATAGTGATCATCAGTAAAGTAGGGCAAAATGGCCACCAGTTGTGAGTGTCAAGATAATTCTTTATTAATCCCACAGTGAGGAAATTCAGTGTTTGCAGCAGCAAAAGAATAGTTGGGCACTTAGTAGTGAAATTGAAAGTTTTTTAATTCTCTTTGCATTTTAGAATAAAATTATTTAGAATAAAAATAATGTATTAATACCACAATTATATATGTTATACTCTTTTGCTTGTAAAATTAATGTGGTAAGACTCATCATTGTTACACATGCCCACCCAGTCTAGGGGTGAGGGTGGAGTAACAATATTAAATTGACCAGGTGCAATGCAGTAACCAGTGTGATGAGGTAGGTAAATGAGACTGCACAACTATAGAGAGTTTTAACAGAGTTAAATCAGACAAACATCAGTTGAAGTGAGAGACAACAACATTAGGAGAGCGATTTCTAAAAGTATAGGACTATGGACAGTGCTAAAAGGAAAGAACAAATCATAAACACCTTACCTGCCTAACAAAATCTTCCCAAAAACTACATAAATGGCCCCTGCCCCTAAAACCTAGTGACACCTATACAGAGAGTTTATCTACGTGTGTGCAAAGTTAGTGGGCCCAAACTAACACCTGTCCACACAGTACTCAAGAGTAACAACACATAGTGGTACTACACAAATCAGAAGTTGAGCTAAAAGAGTGCTTAAGCCAGAGTACCTAAAAGCATTCCCTAACTTCCTACAGAACTAAAACCACATAATACAAAAGTTACTCTCAGTAAAAACAGGTTTAAAACAATGTCCCAAAGACTTTCACAAACACATTACACTCAATCATCACTGCACTAGTCTCACAGTCTCAGTGGAGTCAGGTGCTTATGAAGCACAAGCCATGTCCTCCACCAAATGAAGTCTGGATGGTGATTGGCTGGAACATAATGAGGCTGAAAGGAGGCAATTGGGCAAGAAAGACACTGAAAAGATTACGTGCTCCTCCTGCACGTAACAATTAGGGAAGTGCTTGAGAAAAGTTCAAAATTATATACAATAAAATCTCAGTTCATTGAACTACATTAAAAGTTTTTGGAAGGTTACGTATATGCAATGTTTCGTTTGAGTTTCTAGGGCCCCCCCAACTTTGTCCTTGCTAATTTACGCCTGATGAATGAGTTCAAAAATACATGAAAAATGACAATAAGATGTGTGTTTTTAGAGAAATTTTCCACTTATCACAGATCTTGTCAGTCAGCTGAGACATGTTTGGTGTCCACATTTTTGCTTCTTTAGTTTAGAACTAAGCCTTCTGTGAGGCTAACACTAACAAGCACAACTCAATAGTCAGCAATATTTAAAATGCATCACCAAAACTTCTTTCAGACCTTATTCAGATCTAAATTAAGGTCTCGGACTATGTGTGGTTTAGGACACATTATGTAAAGTAGCAGTAATAATGACTAGATAAAGCTCACATAACCGTGTTGTATTTCCTCAGGTTTATAAAGTTCTAGATAAGAATGAGAGAAAGCGTTTGGCTCTCTTGATCAACAACGTGGATTTTGACTTTAAGAATATGAAAAGAAACGGAGCCCAGAGAGACACTGAGAACATGGAGAAGCTATTGAGAGGCCTGGGGTATGATGTTAAAAAACACATTAACCTCTCTGGACAGGTAAGTGACCAAATTACAGTTCTACACATGTTTTAAAGAACTTGTTA
Source organism: Crenuchus spilurus (assembly GCA_036984385.1). NCBI lineage: Eukaryota > Metazoa > Chordata > Actinopteri > Characiformes > Crenuchidae > Crenuchus > Crenuchus spilurus. The sequence continues at coordinate 50,236 of BRDA01067179.1, read as the reverse complement.
AATGCATAAATGACATAATGTTCTCTGTGATGTATGATGTGTCAGAGGGCTAAAAATGAGCTTTCAAACCTCAGTACAATCTTTGATAAACTTCACAAGTTTTCATTCTCCATTATGTACCATTAGGTTCTCTTGTTACCTTTGTTTTGGCCCATTCTCTAGCTAAAGCCTTCTAGATGTTTGAGCTCCAAGGCTCTGAAGTGTTAAATTTCAAGAATTGTAGCAATAGTGTGGATTTTGTTACATACATCACAGTTGCCTATGATTTTGCCATCTTGCAGGAAATGGATGAAGCGATACAAAACTTTGCAAAACGTTCAGAGCACAAAGACTCAGACAGCACCTTTGTGGTTATAATGTCCCACGGCAAGAGAGACGAGATTCTAGGGGTTCATTATGGACCAGACAACAAAACAGATGTCCTGCGTGTTGATAACATCTACAGACACCTGAATACAGAGAACTGTCGTTATCTGTGCAACAAACCAAAAGTTATTCTGATTCAGGCCTGCAGAGGAGGTATTCAAATTAATTTTTTTCTTTACACAAATAAGCTGAGTGTGAATCTGTTGAGCCATCTGATGTCAGACAAGCTTTAAAAAATCATCATTGCGGTAAAAAAATAAAATTAATTTATTAACATAGTCCTGCACCACTATCTACTGTTTATGTTTATTGCATTTAGCAGATACTCTTAGCAAGCTAATCAGTTACAAAAATTGTTTATTGTCTACATGGAATGTTATCCTTAAACTACTATAATAAGCTACAGAGTCCAGAGATCCAGTTCAGATTAGACAATGCCGATGCTAATACCATCTGCAGACACAATATACATATGATGAAACAGTTTTTTTCTGAAATTAGTGTTCATTTAAGTCTGCATTTGAAGAAAGCAAAGGACACATTAGTTCAGAGAGTTCCTTTCACCACCTATGTGCCAGAGGAAAGTCTTGATGCTGGCTTTCCAAGCATCCTGAAAAATGCAGAGGTGTATTCTGAGATCTGAGAGGTGGGGTCAGATCAGGGATTTGACCAGGGCTATTGGATAGAACAGGGCTGGTCCATCAATGACTTCATAAACATTAGGATTTTAAACTGAATGTAGCTGGTGAAGAGAGCACAGAGTTGCAGGGACCTGATGGCACTCATAAGAACACCAATCAGGAGTGAGGAACATTGTCTTGAGTTAACTTAAGACTGAATAAGCACCTGGTTAAGATATGGAAGACCAGAGTAGGGTTTGCTATGAGTTGAGAGTAAGAACACCCCTGAACAGTACAGAGAAAAGAAAACAGGTCCTAGCATGGACCCTGGTGGGACACCGAAGGAAACTCTGCTTGGAGTGAATGTGGAAACTTTCTGTATATGTATCTCCAGGCAGGACCTGAAACTTGATTATGCTGAAGGCTATAGTACATAGAGGTCAAGAAGAATCACAGTCTATCAGTTGGCTCATCGTTTGGTGTGGAGCTTCTTTGTAACTGCCATGAAGTACATCAGTAAAACTTAGTCATTTGAAGATAGAGAGTTGAACTGAGTCTTAGCTAACTTTCAAGATTAAGTCAGAGAACATCTAGCAATCAGATGTTTTTTGTTTCCTAAACACAAATTTTGTAACATTTTTAAAGTTCTTGTTAGGTTAAATGTGATTTTATGACTGCTCTATAAAACTTGCACAACCTCACAACAGTAACTCCAAAATAACACATTTGTTGGTGAAGCTATGAAATATCATTAATTGTGGGTGGAGCAATGAAAGAACACATTTATGGGTGAGGCCTGGAGATATATTCTCATCAAATTAATCTATTCAGCTCAAGAGGGAGGTGTGTGGGTTCCTGACACTGAATGTGAAGATGAGAGGGTCATGGAGAGTGATGATGTACTGGAGCACCAGGAGAAAGATTTCATCACCCTAATGTCCTGCACACCTGGTAAATAATCTATGTCTTTGTCTACACATATACAGCAGCTATGAACTACTGTATATCATGTCTCATTTCAACCTGCTCTCATAAAACAACCTATTGATAGCAATCACAAGAATGTAGAGTTTTACAGCATCTCATATAAATTAAGTCATAAGAACAGCAATGATTGTTAGGCCCAGTCAATCTCTAACACACAAAATCTCTTAGCCTAGGATACATGTTAAAGGGATCAAATCACAGAAAACTTCATTTTATATAAGAGTTTGGTGTAGTATGTAAATATACTCATGTGTAAACTTATTCAAGACTTATTCACACAAAATCCATATATAGAAACAAAATAGCAAATCAATCAGTTTCAATTCCTTATTTTTGGGATATCTCCAAAACCAAATTTACATGTCTACATATTCCATTATGGTTACAAGAAAGTTTAATTCTAATTGGATAATGTAAACATGGATTATGACTGTTTTTAGTACATAAAAATGATGGGCATTTATCTAAGTGGTCCTCGGGAAAGCATTTGGGCTCTTTAACTTATCAGTGATTGTCACAAAAAGAGCTGGGTTATGTTAGTATAAATATTTTTTACTTTTGTTCTACAGACACCATGTCATTCAGACATAAAGAGAACGGCGCAATCTTTATCAGGTTCCTAGTGGAGGAGTTCAATAAGAATGCACATAAGGACCACGTTGAGGAACTCTTTCGACTGGTTAGTTAAAATCAGACATACATGAAAGCAGTTCAAGAGTTTCAATTCTGCTTTTCTATATAGTGTGATTCCTGTCTCTGGTTCTGTTCCAGGTTATGAGGCGTTTTGACCAGTTCAGATCAAGGAAGCAGATGGCATGTAAGGAACGTGTAACTCTGCAGAAACTTTTCTACCTCTTCCCTGGACTCTGAGTCATTACATACTTCTAAAAATGGTTTAACTGTGCTGATGTTTTACAAAAAAACTCATCATATATTCATATAAATTCATATATTCATATATCATATAAACTCTGAATTTAAAGACGTTCTTACAGCCTGCAGTGAAGGATGGAGCAATATATTAGTAATATGTCAGTGATACAGTGAATATAAAAAATATTTTTTTACAATAACCTGATTGTATGTCAGTATAACATTTCAGCAATATATCAGCAATTACAGTAAATAAAACTACAGTAATATTCCAACAGTGTCATGTATGTGTCAGTAATATTCCAGCAATAATATGTCAGCTATATTTCATTAAGATTCTTGTTGTTATTAATATGTCAGTAATATCAGTAACATTTTAGTAATATGTCAGTAACATTTTAGTAATATGTCAGTAACATTTTAGTAATATGTCAGTAATATTTTTGTAATATGTCAGTAACATTTGAGTAACATTTTAGTAATATGTCAGTAACATTTGAGTAACATTTTAGTAATATGTCAGTAACATTTTAGTAATGTCAGTAATATTTTAGTAATATGTCAGTAATATTTCAGTAACATTTTAGTAATGTCATTAATATTTTAGTAATAATATTTTGTGTCAGTAACATTTGAGTAACATTTTAGTAATATGTCAGTAACAATTGAGTAATATTTTAGTAATATGTCAGTAACATTTGAGTAACATTTTAGTAATATGCCAGTAACATTTTAGTAATGTCAGTAATATTTTAGTAATATGTCAGTAATATTTCAGTAATGTCAGTAATATTTTAGTAATAATATTTTGTGTCAGTAACATTTTAGTAATATGTCAGTAACATTTTAGTAATATGTCAGTAACAATTGAGTAACATTTTAGTAATATGTCAATAACATTTTAGTAATATGAAAGTAATATTTTACTAATATGTCAGTAATATTTCAGTAACATTATAGTAATATATCAGTACTGTGTCAGTAATATTTCAGTAACGTAGTAATATGTCCGTAACATTTTAGTAATATGTCAGTATGTGTCAATAACATTGTAGTAATGTCAATCAATAATATGTCAGTATCATTTTAGTATTTTATCAGTAACATGTCAGTAAGAGAGAGAGAGAGATGAGTTATGAATTAGATGATAACTCCTCTTGAATAATCTTTAGCAGTATAAGTAGGGTGGAATGTGGAGACTGCGCATGCGCGACACACCTAAAGCGGTAGCAATAAGTAGTGAAAACTGGAGTGAATTCAGAGCTGACCTGAATCATGTCCCGGTCAGCGTGGGACCGCCTGTTCCAGGCCCTGTTAAATCTGAGTAATGACCAGTTTAAGATGTTCACCACCAAACTGATAAACTCTCGAGATCTGAAGCCGCGTGTGTCGCGGGTCGCCGTGGAAGATAAAGACCGCGGAGACGTCGCGCGCTTACTTGTGGACTTTTTCACGGAGCAGCGCGCGGTCGCGGTCACCGTGGCGGTGCTGAGGGGACTCAACTACAACCAACAAGCGAATGACCTCGAACAGGACAGAGACGGTAGTGTTGGTGGGGTGACACGTGTTGTGAGGTGTTTTAGGGTACTAGATAAGACTTAACAAGTTTTAAGTTAACAAGTTTGTGAACCCTTTAGAATTGTCTATATTTCTGACCTAAATCTTTATCAGACTGTCACACAGGTCCTAAATGTAGATGATGAGAACCAAATCAAAGAAATGAGACAAAATATTAGACGTGATCATTATGTATTGAGGAAAATGTTCCAGTATTATCTCATGTCTCTGAGTCAGTGGCGGTTTCTGATAGGGCTGCACGTCACCAGGGATCTGCTTTGAGTGATAAAAGGATGTAAACTTTTGCTTTCAGTATCTGGTATCACTCCCTTGTGCATTAATAACTAAATGTTCCTGATAACTGTTGATCACACCTACACTTCAGCTTTGAGAAGTTCACAAACTACTTTCTTCAGTCTTTGGGGATAAAGGACAATCATTTTGCCTGATTTGGAGCGCCGGTGCTGTAGTCCAAACTCTTAGAGATGGATTTACAACTTGTTCCAGCCTTCTTCCAAGGCCCTCAGACATCTGTCAAGATCAGACTTTGTTTACCCCTGTTTTTCAAATAAAACAGGGCACCCACTTATACCTGATTGTCATCCCATTATTTAACAATACCCATCTCAAATTTCATCTTCAAATTACTTTTGCCCCTCGACATGTAATATTGGATCAATTTCCTCAATAAAGAATAACCACATGTAATATTTTTTGTCCAATTTGTTGGATTTGAGTCTACTTGTAGGACTTGTGTGACAATCTGATGAAGTTTTAGGTGAAATTAATCAGAAAATACAGAAAATTAAAAAGCGTTCACAAACTTTCACGAACCACTGCATAAATGAATAGGTCACTTTAATAGGCACTAATGTATATTCCCAGGTTCCCACAACGTTCTGGGAATGTTTCAAATAATGATAATTATATTTTTTTATATATTAATATTATGGCATAAGTCCATCTGTTTCTCTGCACTTTGTCAGCCTCCTTTAATCCTGTTCTTCTATGGCCACGTCCCCCACAGGAGCACCTCTGAGTATTATTTAGGTGGTGGATAATAGTAGATAGTTTTCAAACACTGTCCAGTCATTGTCCACTATATTAGAAACACTTGCCTTATTGGTCCACCTTGTAGATGTAAAGTTAAGAGACAATAGCACATCTGTTGCTGCAGTTTGTGTTGATTATCCTCTAGTCCTTAATTGGTGGTCACATGACACTGTTGATTTGATAGTTTTGGTTGAGGATTATTTTCACTTCAGCAGTGACACTGAGGTGTTTAAATACATCTGCAGCTTTGCTGTGTCTGATCCACTTATACCATCGCAATGCACACTAACACACCACCACCACATCAGTGTCACTGCAATACTGAGAGTGATCCACCCAATGATCTATATTACTGGATAGGACATACGTGACTTTTGAACGCGCCGGCAAGGAGTCTCCATGTTGTGTGGCAGCAGGGCAAGCTCTGAAGGAAGCCAGCGTTTACAAACAACGAAAGGGCTGCAATGTTTTGCCTTTAACTGTTTTACTTTATCAGAATTCTATCAGCAGAGACCAGGGGACCACATTCCACAAGTATGTATTCATTTTAAAATGATTTATTTGTAATAATCTGTGAATTACAGCCACAGTCTCTGACCTACAAACCTGACGTAGTTCTGTAGACATTACACTAATAGTCAGGCTTACATCAAACCAACAACACTCATGAAGTTAGTATCACAAACATTAACTCTTACTGTAATCAAATGTAGATATGCATCAGAACTCACTACTTGACTTGAGGCATTTTTATAGCGACAATGATGCAGTGTCAGTGTTGTCAACTTGGCAGTGCCAGTGGCTAACCCATCAAATTGTCTCATAAGTTATAGACAACACCTTTTAAATTACTAAAAATTAAAATTAGTAGCAGCATAAATAGAGCTTTACAATGTGTTTACTGTAACATTAAATGAACTCGGATGATAGCGTTGAATATTTCTACATTTAATATGTATGAGGTCTCCGTGTTCTTTACTTTGGATTAAGACAGTCGACAGGTTGAAAAAATTGATAATTTGTGTAGAGCCATTGGTCACTAGCTAGTATCAGCAAGGCAAGAAAACATGGCTATATTTATGTCAGTGGACATGCGACAGCAGCATTACACAGTTTAATTCTTTGTCTTCTTTGTAAATAACTTGCATTTTGAAAATCGGATAATTATTAACGATTTTCCAGCCATTAGAAGTCATGTAAGCAGTAAGGTCTAGAGAAAATGTTAGCTACGACAGATGCGAGAGCCGATAGTAGCCTAACATGTCATCAACCATTTTAATACTTTGATTAATATTAAAGAGCTTTTTATCCTCTTTGTAAAGAACTTTAAATTTTGAAAATCGGACAATTATTAGCGAAGTTAGAGCTTTGAGAAGGCAGCAGTGCTGGTCATTTGCCATTGTTTACAAGCTTCACTTCCACACAACATGGCGGCTCCATGACGTCGCGCTGGCCTCAATGCTAGTGAATAGGCGTGTCCTATCCAGTAATATAGATCATTGGATCCACCACCTAAATAATACCACTCTGTGGTGGTCATGTGAGGGTCCTGACCACTGAAGAACAAGGTATAGTAGATGAGTATATATACAGGGATTTAGTGTTAATGTTATGGGTGGCGGTAGTATTATATATTATCTCCAGTTCATGATTTAGGGTTACTTAATTTGTCCAGGAAGTATCATTCTGTGGGTGAAGATCTTTTTCAGAAGTCTAGTAGCTACAATGTAGTATCACAATTGAGTGAGATATAGCTCACTCAATCCCAGAAAATAGTCCCTTTCAGCTCTATGTTAGATCTCACAAAACCTTCAGAGGGCTTGTAGCATCTATATCTCAGTGGGTCAAAACAGCATATTACGTATTATAGAATACAGGGCAGCCATGGCCTGGTGGTTAGAGATCTGTTCCTGTGACTGGTCACCAGTTGCCGGTTCAGGCACATGTTCTCACATCCTAGTGTGTGTGCTTCACTGCACAGATGGGTTAAATGTGGAGGTAAAATTCCCTTGTGTGCAAATCACAATGGCAAAAGTTTGTATGCATAAATATGTGCTAATAAAGCACAATAGGAGACTGCATTAGAAAGTAATAAAAAGCTATACCAATTTAATTACACTAGCATATGTTTTGAATGTTTTGTCTATGGAAGTTAACTGACATGTAAAAATACAGCAATGACAGCCTGTGTATTAATGCAGTCTACTACATGTCTAAAGTCGTTCCTGAGCTTTTTCTTTTTCTCTGTGTCTAATATCAGAAATAGATCACCCAGCACCTCTGCCTCCACCTGATGAACAAATGCCATCTGACAATTTACCTCCAGAAATTCCTCCAAACCCTGATCCAAACCCCACCGTACCACTCATAAATTGTACTGAACAGTTCAAACGGAAAATCATCCAAGAAAAGGGACAAGAAGTAAGGATCTCTCCTTAATTGGGAAACTCCACAAACAATTGCAAATTGTTGTACAATTCAATGACTTTGATGTGAAATCATGTTGTTCTATCTAGAGAAATGTAATTCCTTTACAATGGTAGTGATAGGAACCATGTGTCTGATGTATGTGTAATTCAAAACCACCAGTGAACATCTGGTTCCTATCACTGTGAACAACTCTGGAAAAGAGCGGTTCACACCATCTTGATTTTATTTATGCAGAAATGTGGTGCAACTTTTTGGAAGAAATGATGTTTGGCATAGTTATTAAAGGTTTAACATTTCGTAGCTAGTATTCTATGAAAAAACATTAAACTTTAGATTATGTGCATACAATCATACAGCTACAACAAAACACTCATTAAGAATTTTTTGTGATCACAAAAGAAGTAATTGGAATAGCAGCAATACCATTTTCAGAATATGTCAATTGTTATTTCTTGAAGTGTTTTAGATTTTCAGCATAACATCTCTCTCTAATGTCATGAATTCACATATGCTGTTTCCTCAGGTTTATGAAGTTAAAGTTAAGAGTGTGAGAAAACGTTTAGCTTTGCTGATCAACAATGTGGAGTTTGACTGTGAGAACATGAAAAGATACGGATCCAAGAGAGATGAGGGGTACACGGAGAAGCTGTTAACAAACCTGGGATACGATGTAGTAAAACACAACAACCTCTCTGGAAAGGTGATCAAAGTTCCACTCATCTTTATGACTGCCATACATACTTCCTCTCTGATGTTCTGGACTTAGTTTTGTGGAGCCAGACGTGAAGACGTGTCATAGGAAAACCTGTTTTGCTGCAGGACTGTGTAGCAGTCAAGGCTCCACCTCCTCTAAACCCCACCTCCAGACATTGTTTTTCTTGTATGGTCTGCAGTACAATCCATAATATAAACAAAACAAGCCTGTTAACAAAATGTGGGGGTGGCTGCGGTATGGGCAGTGAATGAAATTCGGTGTGGGGGGTCCATGAGTAAAAGAAGATTAATCACACTTCCAATCACAGCAATCAATTAAACTAGACTAGCCGACGTCCTCTTCCATGACTAAAGAAAGTAGTACACTTGCACAAACAGGTTGAATTATTTTTAGAGTACACCTCGTCATTTCTTTGTACACACATATAAATAAAAGTGTGTAAATGTGGCAGTATAAGTAGGATATTGATGGCCATTGGCTTTTATACATTCATGACATATAAATCTGATTTGCAGGATAGGGTTCTTTAAATACAATGTCTTTTGTTGTTGAGAACTAGCACCAGTGATTCCTCCAGTAAATGAGTCTGATTGTATTTGCAGGAAATGGATGAAGCGCTACAAAACTTTGCCAGTCGTACAGAGCACAAAGACTCAGACAGCACCTTTGTGGTTATAATGTCCCACGGCAAGAGAGGCGCCATCCTGGGAGTCCATCATGGACCCAAGAACCCAAATGATGTCCTGCCTGTAGATAGAATCTACTTCCACCTGAATACAGAGAACTGTCCGGCTCTGTGCAACAAACCAAAAATTATTCTGATTCAGGCCTGCAGAGGAGGTACGTCTGATATTTCTCCTCTTCTACAGTTATTCATTTCTTTGTCCTTAAATGGTCTTTATGTGGTATTACATCAGAGAATAAATGATGTGAACTTGACCAGGAAGTAGCCCAAAGTTCATGATAGTCAGTATCAAGAGACAGATGTAAAGCTACTGGACGGTCACTAGGTCAACATCTTGCTTTTTCCACTTAACTTGGATGTATTTGATCAGTCAGGCCATGTTTAGAGAACAGCTTTAGAACTGAAGTTAGGAGGCAAACATTGTAAACTTACCCTATGTCTCAATAATTGCCTAAATATGCCAGTAGTCTCTGGAAAACACATCACCAAAGCTTCTCTCAGTCTACACCCAGCTCATCCTGATCCTAATTAGTCTCACAGACTAGTGGATGTGGTTTAAAAATGAATAAAATCAGTTTTGTTTTGTTTTTTACGTTATTTTTATGTCTAGGCTGATCATGTGCATCTAAATGGGACATTGGTAATGGTAAATATCATTCTTGAGTGTATTGACATTATACAACTGGACCCTAAAAGACTATGCTGGACCTTTAAGTGGTCATGTACATTGTTTGAGTCTCCTGTACCTTTTAATCGGACAGCGTAGTGTGGTGTCATTGTTTACATTCTCAAAACTCTTTGTGCAGATGAGAAAGGCCGTGTGTGGGTTTCCGACAGTGAACATGCTGATCCATGGAACTTTCAGAGTGATGCAAGTTGGGAGCACAAAGAGAAGGACTTTGGATCTCTGCTGTCTTGCACACCTGGTGAGTACCAGACATTATGGTTTCTGGACAAATTGGGTCCATTTACAGTCACACCTCAAGACACTACAGCCTTGACCAGCCAGTGATTCATCACAGAGGAGTTAGAGCCCGAGGTGGTACCTCATCTACAAAGCTACCCTGGAGCTATATTCCAAGAGGAACATGCTCCAAGACATGTGGCACAATAGGATGAGGGTGGGGGTCAGTGGTGACCCTCAATAAGCATGTCTGGGACTAACCACCAGCAGCTATTATTACGTGCCCTCAAGTCGATTCTGATTTCTACATCATCTGCTTTGATAGTATCCATCCGTCTTGTTGGTTGCCATCCTTTTCTTCTTTTACCTTTAACTGCATAACTGTCTTTTTAACTAAACTCGTTGTGCTCATGTGTCCAAAATAAGAGGTCTTCAGTTTAGGTATCTGGGTTTCTGGTGAAAGGTGTGGCTTGACTTGTTCAAACATGCTTTTATTGGTTTTTCGCCCAAGGTACTCTTAAAAGTCTTCTCCAATACTAAAGTTTAAAGGCATCAATTTTCTTCCAGTCCTGTTTTATCATCTAGCTTTCACCTCCATGAAGACCCACAAAGAAGTCTATAGTCTGGACAGTTCTGATCATTGTTTGGAGACATATATTGTTACATTGCAGATCATTTCCAGTTCATTTCCCTTGCTCTGCAGATTACCAGTCTGTGACTGCTGGGTCCATTTTTGTTAATGATTAATTCAAGTAGGCTACACTTTAACATTTTCTCTATTAATGGCAACATTAGTGGTTTTTCCTTTCAACATGACTCTTCTTCATATTGAGCTAAAGGCCTGTCTTTGCACTCTGCTCTTTAACTTTCCTTATAGATGTTCCTGATGTTGTGCCATGAGTCTTGTGTCATTTGCTTATCAGAAGTTATCCATGTTTCTTCCATCTCCAGTCCTTGATTATCTTCCTCCAGCAGCTACCATTGTTGAATTTTGGGCATGTAGAGATGCTGCCTGACATGACATTTCACAATCATACATTCAGAGTTTCTTCCTCTTAATGGCAGATTGTGTAGAACTGGTCATTATTAACCATGATGGACACACCAGATACAGATTGTGTATTCTGCAAGACTGACTCAGCTGTATCTAATGAAGTATATCATAAATAATCTCACATAAATATCACTCTGGTATGCAGAATGGCAAGCAGTGTAATAATAGGTATTTTTTTTTATATTTTAAAAATGTAATTTGTATTTTTCCACAGACACTGTATCTTACAGGCATGTAGAAAATGGAGCACTTTTTATCGGGTTCCTAGTGGAGGTGTTCAATGCTAATGCACATAAGGAACATGTTGAGGAACTCTTCAGAATGGCAAGTTCAGACTAGTCCTGTACCTTCTGAAAAATCTCAACATCAAGTAATCTGTTGTGGCTTTTTTTCCTGATATATTTCTTCATCATCTTACAGGTTATGAGGCGCTTCGAGAATTACCCCAAACTGAAGCAGATGGTGTCAAAGGACCGAACATCTCTACCAAAGTTGTTCTACCTGTTCCCTGGGCTTTAAGGACACAAAAGTTACAAATGTGTCAATGCTATCTAATCTGCTTTTCATTTAGCCATACCTGGCATGAATCAGGATAAACTTGTCCTACAATAATGCAACTTTTAATTTTTTAAATAAAAATATGCCACTTCTTTCAGTAGTTGGCGTCACTGTCTGCATAGTTTACATACCTTTACACTGAATACCTCATAACTCTCTGATAAATAGGCCTTTTTCACGCAAGAAGGAGGGGTCAAGTTCCAGTGGAGGTGATTTGTAAACTTACTTCCTCTTTGCAGCTCGACTTCAAAAATGCATGGGTTTATTATTCCTCATCTTTGGCCAAACGTCCATGCTTTAAGCAGGACGATGTGTATGGAGTGAGATCACTGTCTTTAATATGAGAACGCAAAAAAACGGACTTAAAACAAGCGCACGAAACACAAGATCCAACAAACAAGAGAAACAGCTCTAGGTGTCGTTTGCTCATTTCTCCGTTCACTTTACAGCTGTTTCTGCACTCTCATGTTAAAGACATTAAGTTATCTCACTCCATAGTGCTGTTCATAATAACTCTGAAAGTCTGCCTCTGAAAGTCTGCCTTCACTCCTTCTAATGGCTATTAACCAACTCTTTCCGGGTTCATCTGGAATTAATGAAAAACACGGCTGTTTTTATTTCAAATTAGAGCACAATGGTACGTTAACAACTTGCGCCGTATAGAATGAATGCTTCAAACAGAAGTGATTTTACACAGAACCATCCAGACTGGAAATATTGAGCCAGAAACGAAAGAAAGGCTAATTGATATTAAAATTTTGATGTTATATGACCAATGATGTATAGATATTCCACACTTCACAAGAAGTTAAGACACAATTTAATACAACGTACATGGTCTAGAAGCAAATTTTTTTTTTACTTCAGCAGGTGAGGCTTTGTATAAAATATAAACAACATTAAAGAATTTTGAAATAAATAAATAAATTTTGTTCCTCAAAAAATATTTACTGTTACAAACAGTCAGAATTTTTTTTCCTCGGAAGAGTAACAGAAAGCATTAATAACAGTGTTCAGATAATGGTTTGATATTAAAATATAAAGGATCATAATGGTTTAAAGGGAAGATTTGTGACTGATTTTAGACCCATCTAATGGTGATCTAAAGGCATTCTACAGTTATATAAGTTCCATTACCCAATGGAGGCAATCAATTTATACCTACTGGCTTTTTTCACTGGTTTGTAGCTGGGGTTGCTGAAATAACTTCTAGAACCTCAGGAACCTTCATGGACAAACAAACAATCTCCTTAAGGGAGGCAGGTCAGTCACGCCCTTTATAAGCTCTTTTGTTGAGCAGTCCCTTCAGTGTGGATTTGTTTCCTGATCTGATCATGTCCGAAGCCGTGAGGGAGTTCCTGCTCCAGACTCTGGAGGAACTGGATGAGAAGGACTTCAGAATGTTCACCCACACGCTGACAAAGAATCCTATACAGCCGGGCGTGCGGCGTTCTGCCCTGTACGGTAAAGACCGCGCAGACGTCGCGAGTTTACTGGTACACATGTACAGTCCGGGGGTTGCGGTCTCACTAACCGCGGACGTTCTGAGGCGGATGGGCCACAACCAAGCAGCTAGAAAGGTGTGGAAAGAAGGTGAGTTGGGAGGGGCTACGATTGCTTTATTTAATTAATTCACCTGAGATCCAGACTGTCATTAAAGGTACAGTATGTAATATTTTGGGTTATCTTTTAGCAGAATTTAAGATAATCACTAATAAAAATTATTAAAAACACATCTAATCATTATAAACTAAGAAGTTGTTTTGATTATTTTACCTTAGAATAAGCTGTTTATATCTACATTGGTCGCGGGTCGCCATGTTTCTACGGTAGTTCGAAAAGGACAAACGAGGCTAGCAAAAACAGTTTGTGTTGTAATGACAAATTGGCCACTCAAATTCGATGGCGCTGTAGCTTTGTTTTACCGTTGGCTGACATAAAACAGGAGAAGAAGAAATACACATATACTTCAATAAAATCTAAAGAAGAGGAAATACACAGAGGAGAAGCAAGAATAAAGGTTTTTTGGTTTATTTGTTAAGATGGCGGAGCATTCTTATACTCGTCATGAAGAGAAAACAACTTCAATCATCAAAGAAAAGAAGACATGATGAGACCAAAAGACATCGGGACAGACAGCAACAAAAAACTCAGGTAAACATCAATGTTGACTTTCCTAGATGGAAACAGCTTTTCAAAGATTTCAAAGTGACACAAAGCAGCACGCTCTCTCATACAGCCTCGAATGGCGCTCAACCGCTAGGAGACCATCAATAGTCAAGGTAAGAAAATCCTCACAGAAGCACGGGAGCATGACGCGTAGAGTTCCACATATCTTTATTAGAAGCTTACGTATTGGCTGAAGTGCCTTCTTCAGAGCATGGGAAGCTTACCTTGACTAGAGAAAAATGTGTATCCTGCCTGCATTATCTGTCTACAGTGAAGCAGTTTGTTGCATTTACTTTGTTACATTATCTTGTGTTTGTACAGAAAACAGCTAACGTTTACAATAGCACTACTGAAGTGCAGAAAATATGTTTCGTCTGCATTGTAGCTATGTAGCATATTACATTTCCTAAATTTCTAATTCAAATTAATCTTACCACTTGACATATCACTAGTTCTAAAGCTGCTATTAGACATCGCGTTCTGGAGTATCAAAGATTTATGACACATGACGGTCACCGTACATAGAGACTTGGGGGGGGGGGGGGCGCTGTGGAAAGAGTTTTCAGTTCGTTGCAATATGGAAACTAAACCACTAGATGTCACTTGAAACTACATACTGTGCCTTTAACCACAGGTTTTACAGATCATATTTGTTTTATCATCAAATCACTATACACTGACTATATTGCCGTATACAGGTGCAAGCTCTAAAAAATGAGAATGTAATCGAAAAGTTAATTTATTTCAGTAATTTAGTTCAAAAAGTGAAACTAATATACAGATTCATTACACAGAGTGATCTATTTCAAGCGTTTATTTCATTTATTGTTGATGTTTATGGCCTACAGCCAATGACAACCAAAGTCAGATACTGATTAAGTAATACTAATAACATGCTAATGAATGTTTTGAGGTTATATATTACATAACTTAATAATCTGCATTTATATCACAATAACTGTCTAAGCTTTCTCTTTCCAGACTACTACCTGTTTTCCAACAGCATGAAATTAGCACAGCATATTTTTGTTTCTTGTTTAAGTAAACTGGATTACATTACATTTTTATCTCTTTTCAATCATTTTGTGCTGTAAGTCATTGAATACATTGCAAATACAGTCACCCTAAATTAATTTCCAAGAGCAAATGAAGGTTTATTAATTAATTAATTGATTGCTGTTTCAAATACTTATAAGTTGATTAACCGTTTTCCAAATTAAAATAAATAAAATGATATATAGAATGTTTGCTATGCCTTTTTAACTAAACTAAGAATTATGAGGACGTTCTGTAGATCCAACTGGTGGGGCTACGCCATGTTCAACTACAGTGTCTGAGTTGACTCCAAGTAAGTACAAAGATTGTGTATGGTTCTTTTTTTTTCATTGCATTTTCAGCTAAAACGAGGTGAAATAATTACATATTAGCATTTACAATAGCATAATAAGCCCTTAAATATTTATACAATTTTGTTGAATAAAATAAATCTCCATGCACCAAGATTGTCCATATTTGTAGATTCACAGGCTGACTTCATTGATAACAATTGGACTAAGCTGGTGCAGAGAGCCAATGGGATGGAAGCCATCTTAGATGCCCTCCTGATTCAGAAGGTCATCAACAATGAACAATACAATGAGATCAACGCTGAGACTACTCCCCAGAAGAAGATGAGAGCTTTGATTACTGGACCAATAAACTCAAGTGGAGCAATGGGGAAATGTGTTCTATACTATGTTCTGATGGAGCAGCAGCCCTACATGATGATAGATATTGGGGCTCGCTGAGAAACTTCTCTGTAACCTTTAGCAAAGTCAGATTACTCTTAAGAATAATGTACCTAAATATTATTTAAGGAAATTTTAGGGAGCACACACACCTTAATATCTAATATATATAATAATACAAATTATACCCTATGATACTAATATCAATATCCTTTGTACACCTTCTGCTGAGGTGTTTTAGAGATTCTTTAGCTCCTTGGTGTCCCTGTCATTTAGACATGGAGTCCACAAATTTATATTTTTTAAACTATGTGATGGAGTAGAGATCATATGTACCACATTAATGATAATATAAATTCAAGCTAACATTGCAAATGTTTTCATTTGTAATTCACAAATGTTTAAAATGCTACATCAACTGCTCATTTAAACCACAGACAAGCATTTAAAATTACTCGGTTGTCAGAAAAATAGGTGCAAGAAAGCCAATAAGTGTCCTCTTAAAATCCAACAAATGGCTGTTAAAGTTCACTCTATTCAGTTCTTCAGGAGAAAAGAACAAATTTGTATCTTTTCAAAACTTTTGTAAAGGTCCATATCACTGTAAACCTATTTCCATTGAACAGAACAATACACCATAAATGACCATCTGATTATACTAACGCAAACATGGTTGATTTCTCCAAATTTATTATTTTATTTCTAAGTCTTTATTGGAGTATATCATGTTTTATATAGATAATGTAGAGTACATTCTGTACAGTACATAGCTTTGAATGAAAATGCAAATTGTGCAAAAGTGGTTACTTGTACAGCAATGCTCACCAACCCTCCTTCTTTCACCTCTAACACAAATCTGACATACCAATTTCAGCTAATCAGTTATTTCAGCAAATTATGAAAGCAGTATGTACACAGAAAATATGGGGTAGATTAGGGTTGAAGCTAACATCTGACGAAAGGTAGAGCTACAAGAGCATGGTTGGTGACCATGTGTTATAATAATGCTACTACCCACTGAAGTCCAACCTTGTAGCCCTGCACCGATTCTCAGAATAAAGTTCCTCAAACTTGGACGTGTGTTATTATCAATGACATTTACTAGCCTTCAGTGCATGTTGTTTGAAAAAAGATGAATGACATAGAGGGGGGAAGATGGAGATTGGGTGGAGCTCACACTGTAAAAAATATTACCAGTTTAAACTTAAAAACTTAAGTTCAAAAGCTGCCTTAAAGTTCCAAGTTAAATAAAATTTAAAATATTATTTACTTCAACTCAAAAAACTTAGTTTAGTTTCCCTTAGGAATAACCTTTGCAAGTTGATTTAAATATGGAGTATGTGTTATTTCAACTTGGCGATGTAATTTTAAAATAAAGATGACTGTTTAATGTGTTATGTACACCTGCCCCAATTAGTGACTTCAATTTACTTATTTAAGTAAAAGGAGGTTCTGACATTATTTTTCAAGTTAAAATAATTAACTAATAATCAGCATTGTGTTATAAATTATACACAGCAAAATCGCAAGTGTTAAATTTAATACCAGACAAGTGTGTATGTGTCCACACACATAGTAAAAGTTTTGATTCTATATATAGTCAAAAATCAACACTACTCTACACTGCCAGTAGTTGAATTTACTCTACACTGGTGTTTGTATTTTTAAAAAAGTGTCAAATTTTAACTCTTATTTTAACACATTTTAGTCAATGCAAAAATAACTCCACTAGAGTAAAACATTAGATCCTATTAAACATTTTCAGAAGTGAACAGAAATAAAACCACACTAATTTTAACTAACATTTCTGAATTGTACACAAAAAAACAAAATAGAAGTATATTAAAATATTACTTATATCATCACAACGAACATTGTATTATGAATGGCATTATTGTGCTGAACTCATGGCATTTCACATGACAAAGACGAGGTAAGGTACAATATACATACGGTCAGTCATGCATGTTGTAAGAAAATTGGCCATCATAAGGTCTGTAGTACTTCCAATCGTCAGTACAAATCACTGTAAACAAATCTGTTGTCTCTTCAACACAGGAGGCATTCATGCGGTCATCAAAACACTGTAATGACATTTGTTGTTAGAAGGAACGGTTGCTCACCTTTCACGATTATATTGACAATCTTTTTTAAAACAGGCATTTCATTTTTAACATCACTGCAAACATCTGATACACTGTTCCATAATTTTCAAATCAAAAGCCACCAAGCCTGAATAGCATTAAGCGTGTTCTTGCTTTGAAAATAAACAATGATCAACTGCATCAGAAACAGGCTCAGTATGCACTTGTAACAAATAGTTCTTAAAACCATAAGTACAAAAAACAGATGAGCACCCTGGCTCTCCACTTTTTAAATGTAATGAACGTCCAGGATACAAACCATGTTCAAACTTCAAATGGCGAAGTAACAATTAACAATTTTTTGTGTACTCTGCAGACAGAACAGGTCCACATTGTTCAGCACAAAAAATGGCTTCAAAGTTCATGTCAAAGAAGCCTCACTCGAATTTCTTTGACCCATGGACTCTCCTTAGCCTTACCCACATCAATGCCATTGTCAGGACACACGGGTATATGCGCCTGAAATATTACCAAACAGCCAAACACACTGAAGAAAGCACCAACTGCTCACCTTTGATACATCATCTAACAGACACCTGTGCTAACTAGCAGCACACTAGCTGTGATGATTGGAGGGACCAACTACCTGCCAAGAGAATGCAAGAGCAACTGTGCTTCTCTTAGGATCTAGCTGCTTAGATGACAAAGCAGACTGATTCAAACTGCTGATTATCAAAACATATGGTCAGTGCTTTAGTTGCTGTGCCTTTTGGGGTCCCTACTTCTTTTATTAAAAACAAATGTATTGCTAGCATTTACAAATCACATGCAGTCTCTATATGTCTTCAAATTTTAATAAGCATCTAAAGATTGTCTCATTCAAAAAGCTGTCAAAGGAAGATTTCTACATTTAAAAACTGAACTGTAGTATTGAAAAAGTAGGTTTCCATACACTGGCCAACACAAATGCAAACATTTCTATTAAAAAAACAACTTGCTCTCATGAACTTCACCAGGTGGTCCTCAGCTTCAGATGCACTGATCTTTTTTCTAGTACGTGAAAAAAAAGAACAGAAACCATTTCATTTCAGCACATATTTACACACAATTTCAACACTTAGGAAGGATAACATAACCATAATCAAATTCTTGGAGTGCTAATGCAATTATCTTGGGAATTAATATTGTTGGACACTTTGCAAGGAATCTGCCTGAGACTTCCACTTCAAACAGCAGAGTGAAATCCTCGTCAACCTGAAATTTTTAACAAGGTTTGAAGACCATTTTTATGACTATGATGTCATGTGACAATTTACAAATGATTCTTACCAAGCCAGTTGTATGAAGAAATC
The DNA here is from genome assembly GCA_036984385.1 of Crenuchus spilurus. Taxonomy (NCBI): domain Eukaryota; kingdom Metazoa; phylum Chordata; class Actinopteri; order Characiformes; family Crenuchidae; genus Crenuchus; species Crenuchus spilurus. The sequence continues at coordinate 31,102 of BRDA01067179.1, read as the reverse complement.
GAGGAAAGAGGTCTAGGATGGCTGAAGTCTTCTCTAGATCATGAACAAGTTTCTCCCTGTGCTTCAATGTTGCATTCATTTTGTCATTAACCAGCATTTTGTTAGCCGAGTGGTTAATCAGGGACATTGCCTCCTTGCATTCATCACCAGATAACTGCTCTCCACAAACAGATATTTCACTATGGAATTTCGAGCTGCCTTTGTAAATGGATGTACTTCCACCCCGCCCGAGTTCCGCTGTTTTTTTTGTTTTTTTTTTGTTGTTAAAAGCCTGAAAGGAATCAAAGCTCAAACACATAAAGAAGTGTATATTTGTTCACTAATATACTTACATAGCCATTTACCAAATCTGAAACCTTCAAGTGAGGGAAAAGCATTACTATCACAAAGGCATTTGCAATGCGGACATTTAAAGGTGAGATCCTCCTTCATTAAAACCAGAAAAGTAATATTAGTAAAAGTGGCCAGGGTAAAATGTGGAAAAATATAAAATAATGCAGCTAAAACTGATTCTTTGTCATTTACTCACCCATGGCCTTCCACCATATCTGCTACAAGTATGTTCACCGTCATTCTTCTAATGCTACCAGAAAGGCCACTAGTTTTGTGATACTCCTGAAATATCTGGTCACCACCTGGCTTTGAATGAAGCGCTACTTTGACCATCTGAAACACCAACAATTACACATGCTTATAAACGGTGATTTACATTGTTTACAAATGGACATGTTCCCACAAAAGAGTCACAGATAAATAAGATTATTATTCTTTTTTTACATACTGATGCTTGATCTAAAATGATGCATGTGTGTTTCACAATAGTCTGGGTGACACTATTTAAGGGGGCAATGATATTTGGATGTTCTTACCAGAGCTCTCTTCAGTGAAGACCACAAAAGACACTTGGGATGACTCCAAAAGTTCATCAAGGATGTCTGAATCAACATCAAAGCCAGAAAGGTCTTTCAAATCCACATGGGTTTTCTCTGGTAACCCAAATCTGGTTAAAACTAAAAATAACAAATGAAATGTATTAAGCTGGTTATACACAAAGTAAAATGTATATATTTCAAAACATCAAAATACTGTTTTATGACTGACTTTCTATTATGAACTCTGAGTAATCATAGACATCTTTCTTCCACACCCTAACCCATTTGTGGACTCCTTTATACTCCACAGCAACCAGCATCTTCACACTAAAAATAAAGTATATAAAGCAGTATTTCAGTCTACAATTGCTCTTGAAAATACTTGCATGAGGAATGTCAACTCAGTACAGCTATAGGATAAATGATTAAAAAACACAAAGTATTACTTTGTCACTTAAGTATTGAATATTAGCAATACAACACTAAGCAATTCATGAAAACATTTACTTTACAACAAGCCTTTAATAACATAGCTAGTATAATGGCAAACATTAGCTTAAGGTGGACTTGATGTTAAATAAAATCCATTTACTTAGTGTTTAAAACACTGGTATAGCTTTGTAAAATATTTTTGCTGGAGTGTGCATGTTTCCAAATAAAACATTCGTACCTATAGCATTTCAACACAATAGGCGGGAAAGTTAACTAGCTAGCCAACTAGCAGTGGCACTATGGCTAGCAGTAACTATTCACACACGCCCGCTTAACAAAAAACATAGTTAAATAACAGCCATTTTTAGTTTGTTTTAGTGTAAAACACTGGTATAGCTTCGTAAAAATATTTTTGCTGAAATGTGCGTGTTTCCAAAAGAACTATTCTTACCAATAGAGTTTCAACACAATAGGCAGGAAAGTTTGCTAACTAGCCAACTAGCTAGTTTTAAGGAGGCCCTACGGCGAGCAGTAACCATTCACACACTCACACTCAACAAAACACAGTTAAATATTGCACATTAACATTTTTTGTAGCAGACATATCTATTATTTAATTTATTTGAAACTCAGATTTAAGGTGGAAAATTTAAGGCAGAGCTTAAGGGTGTTTTTTTCAATCTCAAATAGTGCCGCTAGTGAACACTAACCATATCTACAGCAAAACCTGCATTTATATTACTCTTACCTCAGATATATGGAGTATTTTCTTCTTTTCACAGATGTATACAGTGCACTTTCCTCCTCGCAAGTCTGAAGAAAATGGCACAGATGTAGTTTGAAGAACATTATGCGTGAGGGCGTGGCTCCCTGGATCTATGGGACTTACAGTATAACTCAGAATATTAAGTTTATTTGACATTAAAATAATTAATAACCTGAGTTAAAAGGATGAAAACTTGTAAAATTTAGTGAAATTACAAAAGTTAACTAAATAAGTTAAATTGAATTAAAAAGGGATGTTTTCATGACTTATTGCTTAAATATTTTTTTACAGTCTGGGCGACTTAAGCCAGACCCATAGACAGAAAGAAATGAAGCGAGAAATGGGACTAAAATGTGGAGAAATTGCTTTATTTTACTCCTAAAGTCAAGAGCTCTGTTTTGCAATCTTTCACTATGCTGTTAAAGATGCAGTTTTCAAGCCATTGGAAAAATCAGTTTCAAAACGCCAGAAAAAAACATGTTTTGGTGATCATGCTGCTGTTAAACAGTCTCAAAAGCACAGCTGATAACTGTGTTAGCAACATACATAGTGGCGTTACATAGGACAAGGCAGTTGTGATGGAAGTGTTTCCCAAAAGCTAGTTTGAACTCTGGAGATGTACAATCTACTGTATTGTTAAATGACACAGGTGTTCCCCAAAACAGCATTTCCAACAAATATGGGCAAACTCTGTCCTTAACAAGGGCATCTCTGGGGCCGGTGGGTGGTGCGCGCCGGAGACTTGTGTGGTGGAGCACACAAAAAATTTTTGTGCTTAGGGTACCCACATGTCTAGCACCGGTACTGCATGCCAACCAGTCTGTGATAAGCCATCCCTTTACATGCCTCTAAGTTTAACTGTAATCAAAATAATTATGAATTTCTACTTATTTTTACTCAGAAATGAGGTATACATTCCAAACATAAGTACACACCATCATGGTACACGGTTCCATCCTGTGTCCTTATGTGTCATTTTTTTGTCAGTGCTTTCCTGCCATTTGTTATGGAGGTGTGTTATTATGAATGTCATTTACTAACCCTGTGTTTTGGTCATGTGTACACATTTGCACACACACCATAGTCCCTGTACAGAAGCAATGCCATTAGAATAGGACTGTTGGAGCAGATAAATATGAACCTATTGGCAACATGCCTGGCATGGGCTAGACATATAAAGCCCATCTGTGGAGCAGTGGAACTTCTCTGGAATGATGCTGCTGCATTCAGTACTTTTTGGGTGAGTTGAGGAGTTGGGAATGAGGTGGGATTATGATTGTTCAAGTTCAAGAGGTTTTTATTTTCATTTCAGCTATATACAGTACAGTACATTTTGAAAGGAAAGTTCCCTCCAGGACCTGGTAAAACACAGAACACATGCAAGTGCAATGAAAGACATACTGCAAACCCAAATAAACACAAAAATACAAAAAGCTGCTTGTCTGAGACACATTACAGGACAAATGGAAAATATGATGTTGATCAGTGGTATTTTTACTGATATTCTAGCAGCAGTTTTATAGTACAATGTGCAAATATTGCAGTGATGCAACATCCTAACCTCACAAACTGACCTGGCTTAACAAACCAGTTGAAAGCCTTTCCTGGACACTATAAACTCTTTTAATACTCTTAATTTTGAAAGAAACAATGAGTGAACAGGTATTGTGTCCATATAGTGTATGTGTGCTTATTGCAAACCTGTCTTGCATAATAAGAGCTGGAATGAACTCCTGACTGAAACACGTAAAAAACTGTTTCAGAGAGCAAAACGTGGCTTCCTGGAATAACACAATAAGTCCCGCCTTTTTTATCACTCTTCCTTTCTGTAGCTCTGTGGAAGTGTGAGCTGTTTTGAATCATGTCCAAGAACGTGTGGGACCTCCTGATCGGGGCTCTGGGAAATCTGAGTAATGATCAGTTTAGGATGTTCACCAACAAACTGATTAACTCCCCGGATCTGAAGCCGCGCGTGTTCCGTTGCGACGTTGACGGTAAAGACCGCGTAGACGTCGTGGGCGTACTTGTGAACTCATTCACGGAGAAAGGCGCTATCCCGGTCACCGTGAACGTGCTGAGGTGGATCAACTGCAACCAATCAGCGGATGATCTCGAACAGGACGCCGCCGGTAAGAGTAGATCAGTATTGGTATTATTGTCTTCGTGTATATTTCAAGATACTTTCACTTTCACTATCGCTGTTCTTCTTACAGTCCTAACTTATAACGATGAATAAAAAAACATATTAGAAATGTTTCCTCGCAGATCTGTACAAGCGATGTTTTACACAAATAGATTTTAGTTAGGGCTGAGTAAATATACAGTGCAGTTCAGTATCACAAAAATAATATTATTTTGTAATTTAATTGAAAAGGGTTAATTGATTACACGTAAAGTGCCTTTTTGTTGTTTTTCTGTTGAAAAGTTTTACTTACAGCTCACGAAAATCAGAAATGCAGAATCTCACATTTTTAGAATTATATATTTCGAGTTATAGTACTTATTAATTGATTACTTCAACATTGTATCAATATTGTCAAAAACAGTATCAACATTGAAGTTTCACTTTCCGTGTAATGACTATAAAGCATGACAGTTAATAGTTGACTGTGTATAATACACATAATACTAAAAAATAGCAAATAATAATATAGAAAAGCAACTATAGAACATTGCAGACTAATCTACTTCTACCACACTTTCAGGATCAGAATATCATAGTCAGGTGTGCCCTGCTCTGGGTTCTCTACATTTCCTTCTACACTTTTCGCAATCAGCTTAAATAGTTCCCCCTGCTGTCTGAAAAAAATACAGAATAACACACAGCTCTGAAAAAAAGAGAGCACTGCAAATGAGTTTGTCATGTCTTAATAATTTACAAGAATACATTTGAGTAAAACAGACATTTTTTATTTATTCTGTCAATTACTGACATTTCCACCAAATTAAAAATCAAAATTTGATTAACAAAGATTCAGACCTCAAACAATGCAAAGAGAACAAATGTACATATTGTTTTATAATAATATGGTAATGATTTAGTTGGTGGATGAAGTCCAGATTTGTTCATGCTTTCGTCAGTCTAACACATTACTGCTGCACAGTAAATATGCCAGTGTTAAATCAACACTATTAGAGTTAAATTAACACTGAGGTTGTCAAAATGTAACACTCTCAGTGTTAATTTAACTCTAATAGATTTAATACTGGCATATTTACTGTGTGAGTGACTTCATGACAAATTTAAGCCACAATAGTAAATATATCTCAGACTATACCATCATCACTCAGTGTAATCCTCCTCAGAGAATTTAAATGAAAATAATTGACTTTATTTAAACAAACTAAAACTCAACATGTTCTGCAGATCTAGCTGCTGAAAGTCAAGTTAAGCAGACTCAATCGAGAACACTGAGTCAACCAACCAAAGCAACTCCGCCAACTCCAGGTAAGGATAGTGCTCTTTTAATTTCAGCAGCATTTCCAAATTTAACTTAAATAACCTGAAATGATAACAAATGTTTAAATATGATAGCTTAAGTAACCCTTAAATACTAATACACGTGAATAAAAAGTCTCTTCCCAATATCTGTAGTTTCAGAGGCTGAGTTCATTGATAAAAAATGGCCCGAGCTGGTGGACCGAGCCGTTGGGATGGAAGCCATTTTAGATGCTCTCCTGTTTGAGAAGGTCATCAGTGATGAACTATACAATGACATCAATGCTAAGGGTACTCAACAGAATAAAATGAGGGCTTTGATTAGAGGACCAATAAATTCAAGTGGAGAGTTGGGGAAATGTGTTCTATACAAAATTTTAATGAAGCAACAACCCTTCATGATGAGGAGCCTCGGAGCTCTCTAAGAAACTTCTCAGAAAGCTTTATCATAGCCAAGTTACCCTGTTAAAAGTAAAGGTTCCTTAAGAATAACATTGAACTGGTTGACTGGTTCTTTTTTAAGGTTCTTCGCACTAGCATATTCAAGGGGTTGAGCAAATTTGTTCTTCAGTGGGAGAAAAGTTTCAAGGAGTTAAAAGTGGTTCTCTGGTATCACTTCAAAGAACTCTTTTAGTAACCCTTGTTTTCAAGATTGTAGCTACAATGGCTGATACAGTGTCTGTGCAAATTCAGCAGTGACAAAGAAGCTGGGTGAGCAATCAACTAATAAAAAAAATGACTGTGGTATTTTTAGGCAAAAGTTTGGTGCTCTTCTGTTTAAACTCATTGGTTTATTGATGTTCTAAGTAAATAAATGAACCAACCTTCTATGGCGAATACAATTCTGCACATTTTAATGTACATTTTAATTCTTTTTTTATTTTAATAGAATATTAAATATTGCATGTTTTATTTTTACAGTGTGTTGAATAAAAAACCTCAGTAGAAACAGGACACCAAATGTGCAGAAAATATAGATTTTTCCACTGTATGGAAATAAAAGATGTTAAAGTGAACTTACGTGGGATACAAAAAGTGTCATAAAGGGTGCACTTACTTTTGCACAGTATCAGTAATTTTCCTCAAAACAGAAGGACATAAAATGCACGACATCTGCATATTTCAATATGTGCCATATAAAAATGGGATATTATGAAAAAAAATCATAACTTAATTCAAAAAGGTTAACTAATACATAAAGTATTGTGTAACACATAAAGTGACATATTTTAAGCCTTTTTGTTTAACTGTTGATCAGTATTGCCTACAGCTCATGAAAATTAGAAATCGAGAATTGAGTTTGAGTGAATAATTTAAACAGTATCAATATTAAAACAAAAAGACTTGAAATATGTCACTTTTCGTGTAATGAATATGGCAGTTTACGTTTTTAGAACAATTGTTTTCATAATATCCCATTTTTATATGGCACTGTACTGTCATATGCATATGTCTGCATTATGTATTTCTGTTTAGAGAAAATTAGACTTATTTTTCCACAATATTCTAATATTTGGAGATGTCATATGATCAACATAAAAAAACTAAATGATTATCAACCCCCATATTGAAATAATGGCTGATAATTCCATTTTATAATTTTGTGTCCAATATTGTAACATGCATTTTACAATACATTACTTACATTAAAATAATTTGTTCAAATTATGAATGTGATATCTGTATCAATGACAAGCAGTTGTTAATTATTGTTTATCAGTCAATTTCTATATTAGGAACAATAACATTAAACAGAGAAGATCATTTGGCCCAGTTCACCAAAATAAACATCACTCAAATACAATAGTCTTTCAACAATGCTCATATTTTTTAAACCTTAGATTGATTTATAATGTTTGTTTTTGGGTGTTTCTAAATTGACTTTTGGGTATTTGAGTTAGCTCAATTTAAAGACAGTTTAACTCATATAACTTGAGTAAATAAAACAGAAGAGATTATGTCCAATAAATTTTATCTTAGGATTCTTCATCACACAATGACAGCATGTTTTTGTCAGGTTCCCAGTTCTGTGTTTCTAGTGAAAAAAAACAGCTAACTTGGTTCCATTCAGGACTGGAATAAAAGAACCTGTGATGTATGAGCTGCTGAAGTGCTCGGCCCTGTTTTCACAATTTTAAAGATCATTATTCAACAATAATTAACTGTTGCAATTAACTCAGCCACATATGACATTGAAAAAAGGAATAAAATTCAAAAAGGAATTAAAATAATAATAATAATAATAATAATAATAATAATAATAATAATAATAATAAATGGGGGCAGCCATGGCCTGGTGGTTAGGACTGAAGAATAGTATCCTTCATGTGGTTTGTAATATCTTTCTCTTACTTAATCTAGACAAATCTCTACTATCTTGAATGTCCTCCTGAGTGAAAAAGTCATCACCAGCGAGATCAACACTGAGAGTACTCTCCAGAAGAAGATGAGAGCTTTGATTACTGGACCACTGAAGTGGGGCATTGAGGAAGTGTGTTCTATGTTCTGCTGGAGCAGCAGCTCTAAGATGGTAGATGATGGGTTTTGCTGAGAAACTTGTAGAAACTTTTCAGAAACCTTTATCAAAGCAAGTTTACTTTCTTCCAAATAAAACCTGAATATCCTAAAAATATCTTTTAGGGGGTACACTTTGACAAAAATGAAATGAAAGAATCTAAACAATCCCTAAGGGATTGCGAGGTATTTTAGAGATCCTTTAGGGAATCCACTTTGAGAACCATGAATTTAAAAGAGCTAGAGGATCAATAAAGGATCCATAAAACACATGAATACCCTTTGTGCATTTTTAGCTCCTTTTAGGGCATGGTTCACAAAGTGCTGTCCCTGTTGTATAGCTATAGAGTCCTCAAATTAACTTTTTAAGTGATGTGAGAGATCATATGACATTAATGATACAATAAATTTAGGTTAATATTCAGGAGATTTTCATTTTTAATTGATTATATGCTTACATGCTTAATCAGTTGCTTAATTTAACCATGCAGACAAGCATCTAAAATTATCCTCCAATATCAGAAAAACAGAAAAATGTCCCCTTGAAGGTCCATCAAATTGTCCTTAATGTCCAAAGAATCTTCACTTGATTCACTTCTTCAGGAGAAATGAACAGATTTTTTTTCTTTTCATAACCTTTCTAACCTTTCATTATAAATATAATTTTCACAGATAACAAAATACTATAAATAACCACATGAATATACAGTGGTACATCTTTTTAGGCTGCCAACAAGCAGGATTGGTTCCACAAAGTCACCAGCCAAATGTCTGCCACAAACCCGGACTACAAAGGCATATAACCCAGTATCTGAAGTATCCAAGTACATATGTTTGGTTAAACTAATTGCTTTTTTTTTTTAAAAGAACCCCTTTACTAGTCTTAAATCTTCTTTTACTCTAATTCATCTTATTTCGTCATTAATTTTCTTTTGTATTTTATGCTTTTGAAGCATGTGTTTGGAAGTATGTGTTGATGTTATTACTACTGCTGCTAGTGCTAATAATAATAATAATAAGAAGAAGAAGAAGAATGTAAGACAAAGAACAGAAAATTCATTCCATTTTAATTTAAAACATAGTATCTTCTTTTTCTTCTTCTTTACTGTAATCTATATTTTCAAAGCTCATTCCAATGAGCTTTCATTCATGTAATATTAGGAAGTCTATACCCAAGATATGTCTAACACTATTCCTTTTCTGCTGTGATACTTTATAAACTATCCCCAACACGAGCATCCTGCCATCTCTGAATTATTAAAGATTTTTTACAATTAAAAATGTAAAAAGAATTCGACATTTTAAACACAGCTCAACGTGGTAAAAACGCGAACCTGGCAACCTTAATGACCAGTAGGTTTAGGTTTAGTTTTTTTTTGTTGTTGTTCTAACTTCCTGTGAAAACGAAAGTCCTGAGTTTTCTTCAGTTTTTGTTCTTCTGTCTGGACGTGTGTGAAAAATGTCCAAAATCGAGAAGGAATTTAAAAGGTTCACCAGGAAGGTGCAGCGGGAGGTGGACAGATTTGCTAAAACTTACGTCGAGCCCGAACAAACGTCGAGGGAGCAAATAGCGGATTCAGCAGGTGAGGGACAGAGGGTACAGGTACATGTGGGCTATATGTATGCACCTTCATTCACTTTCATTCAGTGGAGATCCTCTCACTGTTATTGAAGATATATACAGTTCTTTAAAAACGAAGAACCCACTGCAGATAATCTCTATATCTGATTTTACTATTTTCGTCTTTCATTATAAATAGAGTTTGAGTAAAATTAACATTTCTGTTTAATTCAATAAAATACTGACATAATTTGTACTAAATATTATAATGTAATTAAAATATTATAACTTAGAGTCATTATGTACGGATAATGGCTAACTGGTCAAAATAAAAGTAAAAATGTGAGTTTTAGGATCTACGTTGCTATTGATTTTACAACACAGTACTAACGTTTTATCTCTGGGAGAGTTCAGAAATCAATATTTGATGGAATAAGCCCGATTTGATCATGATATACACCAGTCTTTCTTATTGCTGTTGTTCTGGAAAAAAGGAAATAAAACAGGTCACGTGATTTTATTACGCTACCCAACAGCGTCAGCACGTCTACAAAGATGTATAGTCCAGAACTTCCAACTTTGCGAAACCTTTGAGGATGTAGACTAGTCTGAGGTCTGCACCGTGATATTTTCACTGCAGTAGCTTATTTGTTACTAAATTGCAGGTTTATTATATTTAAATGCATTATTATCAGCACGTGCTCACCAAAAGTACAAGGTTTGCTCAGGTTTTATTCTGAGCGGTTATTTAGATGAAGTTACTCATTAGTAGAATCTCAACGTCTCAGCAGAAGCATCTAAATACATCTACTAGGTGAACTATGGGTTTCATGTAAAGTTTTTTTTATAATCTGTGTAACACACTGTTATAAACCTGCTGTTTACTCCAGTCAACTACTCGATTTATGGACTGAGATTAAGGGTTGAGATTTTGCGTTGAGATTAATGCTAGAGTTAGGTTTAGGTTTTTGGGTTGAATGAAATTAAGGTAAAGGTTAGGATTGTGTTTTGGGTTGAAATTAAGTTTAGAGTTATGACTAAGGCCAGGGTAAGGTTTAGGGTTAGCTTTGAGGTTGTGATTTATGGTTAGGGTTAGGATTAAGTTGTGGGTTGAGAATAAGATTAGAATTAGGATAGGTTTTATGGGTTAATTATTAAGATTTTATAAAATTATTTCATTACAAATGATAAACATCTATTTTCAAGCACGGTGCTGATCATTTATGTAATGTTCAAAGCTGATAGGCTTAACTAACATGACTGTGAAATCTTTAATTAAATACTTCTTTTCAGTCCCACCACTAATTTCATCCTGAGGACATGAATTTTTAAAGGAAATGCAAACTGATGGGCAGATGTATTTAATACCAGGTCAGCATTCTTGGCCCCAGCATGTTTTTTTTTTAAGCAAAGTTGCTCCCAAACTATAGTCAGCTCTAGAAATAATCCACTGACTCAAAAAAAACCTCTTTCTAGCATTTTAGTAGAACAAAAAAAATAAAGTTGCAGTTTTTAGCATGATGGCATTTAAGTACATTTGTAGATTAGTTGGTTAAATGCTTCCAAGTTAAAATGCTTAAACTTTGTATAGTGTGTTTGGTATCATGTCTGGTTGGCTAAACCAAGAATTATGATCTGCAGATTTAGCTGCTATTGCTCAGATTCTACTGGCTCAGCCAACCCAGCCGACTGAACCAACTCAGCCAGCCCAGTCGACTCAATCAACTGAACTGACTCAGCCAGCTCTGCCAGACCATCCGACTCAACCAACTCAACTGACTCATTCAGCCCAGCTGACTCAACCAACTCAACTGACTCAGCCAGCCCAGCTGACTCAACCAACTCAACTGACTCAGTCAGCCCAGCTGACTCAACCAACTCAACTGACTCAGCCAGCCCAGGTGACTCAACCAACTCAACTGACTCAGCCAGCCCAGCTGACTCAACCAACTCAACTGACTCAGCCAGCCCAGCTGACTCAACCAACTGAACAGACTCAGGCAGCCCAGCTGAATCAACCAACTCAACTAACTCAAGCAACTCAATTGATTCAACCAGTTTCATGTAAGAACAAATAAATTGTTTCATATCAGTTTATTTTGTACTAAAATAACCTGAAATAATAACAGATTAGCATGTACAATATTCTAAAATACTATTCAATATTCACAAATATGTAAATAAAAATCTATCCACCAACATCACTATTTCTAGTTTCAGAAGCTGACTTCATTGATAAGAACTGGACTGAGCTTGTGCAGCGAGCCAATGGGGTGGAAGCCATCTTAGATGTTCTACTGAGTAAGAAGGTCATCAACAATGAACAATACAGTGACATCAATGCTGAGAGTACTCCCCAGAGGAAGATGCGAGCTTTGATCACTGGACCAATACACTCAAGTGGAGCTTTGGGGAAATGCGTTCTGTATGACATTCTGATGAAACAGCAGCCCTACATGATGATCGATCTTGGGGCTGTCTGAGAAACTGATAAAAACTTTGTAGATTTTTTTTAATCAAGCCAGTTTACTAATATTAATGTTGAGTTTATTATGTTTATTATGAGTTTTTTTAATGAACCATCCATGGATGAAAGGCTCTTAAAAAGTAACACCACTGGGTTTAGAGCTCTACTTCCTATATCAGCACTACTTCAAGATTCTGGGTTAAATTTCATTGGTCCTAGTATTAATCATAGACAGTGTTGTCACGGAAAGAGACAGAGGTAGGTTACAGGTTTGATCAGGAGAACTTTAGTAAACCACATTTCAAAAGTGCAATGACGTGAAAGTCTACAATGATTTCTTCATACGGTTTTCTGCACATCTCTTCCTGGTGCTCCTCATGTTCATTATAACAATTCTTTGGGGAAAGAAAGAATGTCAAAAGGGCACCCCAAAAATTAACTCTTCCATGTCATTTCAGTAGCTTATGATTTTGTAAACATCTAAAACAGCAGACAGTGCAGTTAAGGAGGTTTTTCATTTCAGTACTCTCATCCATACACATAAATCACCAAAGGTAACAAGTTTAACCACCAAATCCTGTTTTGTTACATTTTTGTCTTGACTCAACCATGTTACTTTTAAGAACATTAACATATGCCAGAATATATCACACAAGAGCATTTATCCAAATCACCAAAATAAACATCAGATTAAGTGGTTAAGAAGATGGATAGATACAGTGATATTTAAATTTCACATTATTGATTCATGTGATGATTATATTATTTTAGAGGTTCCAGATAAATGGTCCTCTGGATGTTGATTGGTTGACTCTTAAAGAGTTTGCTTGCTAACTCAAGTTCACCTGTTAGTTGCCTTTTTTGACCTTAACTGTGTGATTCCACCACTAAATTCCCAAAGATATCCTCTTGAGAATAAAGTCATTTTAGGAAACTGAAACTTTTGTAGAGTGTTGGAGATTTCATGTTATTTTTCATTGTTAAACATGTATATATATACATTGGGTGGCTTTAGCATTACGCAGGTAGTCAGCCAAAGAGGGTCTCCACTTGTCAGGTACCACCATTAGGCAGACTCAAGATGTTTGAAGGGCAGGGGCAAAAAAATAAAAGGGCAGTTTTATTTGGAGGGGCACTTCTCAATTAGAGGGGCACTTACCTGGGCTCTTCATTGTGTACAATTGTAGAATAATCCTATACAGCACTGCATCACATTTTCTCTTCTGAACAGGGTTCACTTTGGGGCAGTGTCTAGTATGGGTGCAGTAGAGGACCCCTACCAAACCAAATAAGGGGACTTATTAAGACAGATTATCAACCCTACTTGTTCTAGAGGGCACACCATCATAATTTATGGCAAAAAAGGGGCCACTCAATCTTTTTTTCAGCTAACAGGGCACTTTTTTGGACCATAGATACACAAAGGGGGGCAGTTTCCCCTTACGTGCACCCCCTGAGTCTACCAGCGTATAAGATGTACTGTATGTGTACATAATCAGTTCCAAAATGCATATACATTTTGAATGAACTGTAATTAGTTGTAGTAGAGCCTCTAGAGTAATCCTACAGTTTTGATCATAATGCCACTTTAAAGCTGCAGTCACATCTGAACATTTGAAGAAGTACATCTTAATCTGGCATTGTAAAATAAAGGTTTTGGGCTGCTGATACTAGCCGTAGTGCAGATCCACCAAAAAGCATCACGAAAATGTGAATACGTACGCTTTTGATGGAACACTCAATAATGTACTTGGTCTCCATAGACTACCTGAAAGATCATTAGGTGAAGGGGAAAAAAAATTAAATAGATGAGAAAAGCGAGGTATATTAAAGAGATGACTACAAGTTACTTTATCACTGTGTTCTTTAAAGACCTAATGCTAAATGCCATACAATTAATACAACTAAATAATTGTTTATATTCAAATGGATAACAAAATAATAAAATAAATAGTAGTCTTAAAGATAATAAGGACAATAAATAGGTAATGTGTTATATGTCTATAAACAAATAAATTATAATAAGCTTGACCATAATATCACGACACAAACATCTGGGTTTGTTAAAAACACAACCCTCCAGGAACTCGCAGCTCCTGTAGTCATTTTAATGCCGTCGGTTACAGATACCAGTTTGTCAAGTCCAGAAATACATTTGGGCATTTTCAGCATAAAAATGACAGCTCAAACCAAATTTCTTAATGATATATATTAAAATGCAAAGATCCCCAAAGAACACCTTCATAAAACCATTTATTATAAACTTTATTACAACCTTACAGTACAAATTACAAAAAAACTGCAAAAAATAATGTTATAGTAATTACTTTTATCTGCAACTACAGAATGTAGCTCATTAAAATAATTTAATGAATTTTATCTGCAACTAAGAATGTAACTCATTACAGTAAGTACCTTTTTCTTGTAATTAAGTAATGTAAGTAGTAATGAGATTCCTTTTATCTGCAATTAAGTAATGAAACTCACTACAGTAATGTGATTATTTGTGTAATGATGTAAATAATTACAGTCATATTATAACTTTTTTCCAATAATGATGTAATATAACTCATTGCATTAATGTGATTATATTTTCTGATAATAAAGTAATTGTAAAAGATACTGAAGCTGAACTTTCAACTATTGTTTCAATGATCAAACCTTTATTTCACAAAATACTACAGTGTAGCCTAAACTAATATAATTACATAGATAGATTTATGCAAAAGTTAGTGTCCCCATGGTTAAAGATTATGTATTAGTGCAAATAAGTGACCCCATCTTTTACAGAGAATAAAGAACAAAATGCACATGTTAATGTAAATTTATTTTTTATTTACTAAATTTAACATTTTGTGGGAAGAAAACATGAAATGTGGTGTGTGATGTGTGTGTGCCATAATGTGTAAAAGTTATTATATGTGACCCTGCCAGGGAAAACCAGGTCAAAGTCATTATTTTTTTTTCAAATTTTTTTTTGTGAATTTAAGTTTTCTTTTTGATCAAAATATGTACTACCATAGATATCTGAGACTATTATCTTTCATTTACAACAATAAAACCAAGCGGCTAAGTTTTGTTGCTAATGATATTGAAACGATATCTCAATAAGTTGCCCAGTGACTTTGGCCTGGTTTTCCCTGGCGGGGTCACATATTATTATCTAACTTAAATATTGTATGTGTCTATTGAGAAAATTAATATGTGCACTGAGCAGATATTTTAATGTGTTCCCTCTAGAGATTAATTTATGTTTCATTTATTTTCACTTTGAAAATCAGATAAATGTGGACACTTGAGCAGCGGTGCACAAACTTTTACATAACATACAATTATTTTTAATACTGCATTAAGAGAATCATAAGTGCTCTGACTTAAAATAAATTGAATTTAAATAATTGGAAACAAATGAATTCAATCAATATTCTAAAAATAAACAAATATAATAAACAGTAAACAGATATGACAGCCAGAGCTCATTCATCATCCACTATGAGCCACCAGTTACTCCAATTGCACTCCGTCACAACTCTCCTTTGGGTCAATAAGTCTGTAAAGAGATCAGAAGAGGTCAGTAAGGTCTCTCTGGATGAAAACCAGTAAAAAGAGGCAACAAACAGGAATGTTCAATCGTGAGACAAAACAGTATGAGTAATATTTTAGTAACACTTTATAATAACTTTCATTAATAGGTCATTAACTAATGAATAATAACTGTGAACAAATCATTAGTTCATGAGAATTTGAACATGAACAAATGTTTATAAATGACAGTTCATGTTCATTAATGATTGTATTATTTTTTGCAAATGTTAACAAATCATTATTAAATCATTAGTAAATTGTTACCAATATTTTAATATGCTTACTGTTTGTGCCACCAAAACAGCTCTGACCAGTTGTCATGGCTGTCATGACCATTTCATAAATGCTTCAGTTGTCTAACCATAACAATCTGCTCCATGTCTGTACATGTCTTTACATGTTCACTGTAAGAAGTGACTGTTCTCTTGCAGAATTGTTACATAATTCACTTTATCTGTGAGTGGTCATAATGTTTTGGCTCATTATGTGCAACATTCACCAGAGAAAAAAACATCTCACTTGTTTCTCTCACGTTCAGCTTTCTTGGCTTCACGAGCTTCATTTTCAGCATAAATCTTCTTATAGCAATAAATAAGAACCCCAATCAACCACAACTGCAGGAAGACAATCAGCACATACATCATAATCTCTGAAATCACTGCAGTCAACTCACGATTAGCTACAGAGAGAGAGAGAGAAAGAGAGAGAGACAGAGAGTTAGTTACAGAGACAATAAAAAGAGACAGTAATGACAAGCCTTTATAATTGAGTTCTTCAAGGTCTCGTTAGTAAAGTAAAAGAAGCATTTGAAGCATGCAAAGCTTTACTAGTCTATGAATGATGTGACACAGTATCTCATAAAATGATTGTGTATAGAATTTAATTACCTTCAGGAACCACAGATAGTTCCACAGTCTTTTCAATGATGACCTGATATTCTCCCATTGGGAGGAAGAGTGTGCGGTTAAATATGCAGTAGTAGGTTCCTGTGTCATTGTAGGTGACATTATGGATGAAGATTGCGCCGATCTGAACATCTGCCGTCCCTTCTGTCCCATGCCACTCCAAACGGTCCTCAAAGTCCTCGTGGAGGATGGTAGAGGAAGGATATTCATAATGGAAGATCTGGGAGAGACAGATCATTATATTTATATCATTATATAATATATATTCATTATATTTACCACTATTCAGTAACTGCTATGAATTATTCAGTTTCCACTATAAATTATTCAGGAACTACAATGCATTATTCAGTGTCTACTATGAATTATTCAAAATCAAATCACAATTATTCAGCATCTCCTGTAAAATATCCCATAACACGTTACTATGAGTTATCTGGTATAAATTACAGAGTGTGTACAATGTGAGTACAGGTGCTGTTGTGATGTTGTGAGTAAGTTTGTGGATGTGTGACTGACACTGACGTTGTAGGACTCATTTCCTCCAGAGGGTTTAAACAGCCAGTCTACAAATGTAGCTCCAGACACTTCTTCTCTCCGCTTACATGAAATACAGCCCAGTAAAAAGCTCTGACCAGCCACAGCCTCAGTCATAGAGTCTACCTCAGCACAGCCAGCATGACACTGGGGGGCTTTACACAAAAAGAGAGAGAGAGAGAGAGAGAGAGAGAGAGAGAGAGAGAGAGAGAGAGAGAGAGAGAGAGAGAGAGAGAGAGAGAGAGAGAGAGAGAGAGACAGACAGACAGACAGAGAGACAGAGAGAGACAGGGAGACAGGGAGACAGAGAGAGTTTTCTTTATCCACAGATGTTCATATAATAATGCAGATACTAATAATCACATAAAAAATCACTCTTTATAACATGTTTTCTTATAGATTACCATCAAATTCCCACTAACAATATATACTGTATACTCATATAATAACCATATAAAACACCCATGCCATGTAGACAGCATGTAGTGAAGAAATAAACAAATAAAAGTCCTTATTTTTACAGCATATAGTCAAATAATAATCACATAAAAGTCTCACTCAATTTAGACAATATAATCAAAGAATAAACAAATAAAAGTCTCACTCTATTTAGACATCATATAGTCAAATAATAGTCAAATAAAAGTCCTATTCTATTTCAACAGAATATAGTCAAATAATAAACACATAAAAGTCTCACACCATATAGAGAAAATAAAATAAATAGTAGTAAGTAAAAGTCCCACTTTATTTGGACATTGGTCAAATTAATTATAACATAAAATCTATGAAGTTAACATATAGAATATCAAATAATAAAACATCCCATGCTATGTGATACTTTAATATAAATCAAAGTTTCTGGTAAAACTATATTTTTATTTTTATTATCTATGCATGACATTTATGTTGTCAATCAGTGAGTTCTTGTTTGTAAAAACTTCAAAGTCATTTTTTAAGTATACAGTTAATGTTGTGATCTAGGTGTGAGTCCAGATGTTCTCCTCAATTCTCTTTATCTTCATTAATGCATTACATCGATCAGCAGCACACTTTATTTAACATAAAAGAGTATTGGTTAACTAAACCAGATATTAGATAACTGAGGGACTGATATTTAGAGAGGTTTTGAAGAGGTTAAGCCAGCATTTTAATATACAGAATATCAACTACTTATTTTATTTACATAGTTTTTATTCAAATGTATTCTAATATTAGTGTTATTGACTAAATTAACACTCCCTGTACAGACAGACAGATGTTAACTCTAAATCTTTGACATAATACTGCATGTGTAGAAAACTTACCGTATATTAAAAACAAAAAGGCAGCCAAAAGTAATCCAATTTTTAGTGACATTTTTTGAAGAATTTTTTGGTATTTGGCTGAAATGTTGCTTTCTGAATCCCGTCCTGGAGGTTTTTGTGTCCTTAAAGGTTTTGTGTCCTGAAGGGTTTGAGCCACTGTTGTGCAATGTTAGTTACATTTTCTTCTTCTCTCCTCTAAAAGTTCCTCTTCTGTTCCAGATTTACTGCAGCTCTGCTGTGAATATATATCTATTATCAGAGGTAATAGTCCAATTACATTTTTAAAATAATTTCACCAAACTCTGTGAAAATTCCAGTTCAATCCAGATCAGTTTTTGCAAGACTTCACTTTGGTCTGTCCAAGGTTGTGAGAGCTAAGTTTAGACTGTGTGAATCTTTGTGTCTTAATATGACACCCCTTCAGACTGCAGTCCAAGTCAGGACTGGATTGAGGGACTTCTAGCATTAAAGGGCCCATAGTTTACCTTTTTTCTGTCTGTTATTATTTACCCTAAGCTCCACTTACATTATCTGTCTGTGTATATGTTCCAAAATATGACAATTTTCTAAGTTCTCTTTTATTTTAGAATTGAGCAGGCTGTTTTTGTTATTGTAGCTCTAAAACTGATCTATGTAAATGATCTCAGTTCTGATTGTACACCCTGTGTTTGTGTTTCATCCAAAAACTTAATAAACATGAATGGAGTGGTGCTAAACTGCTGCAGGCTGAGTAGCAGTTCATGTGGAAACGTGCTCATGATTGTGACATCACAACTACAGTGAATTCACAACATCCACTCTGCCTCATTTACAATTAAAAGGAAAGCTACATTTGACAATGTGAAAAATGCCCTTAAAGCCCATTTGAAATAAATGATAAACTGAAGTAGCCATGTGAAGAAAGCTATGTGAGCACTGAGCTTTCCTAGTCTGCAAGAAACGGATAGTAAGTGTTTGCCTGTTTACATACAAACATTGTAATAGAACAGTTTCTGAAGGTACATTGATTTCAGATGGTTACTAGGACAATGATAGGTGTTTGGTAGGGTCTTCTGAATGGTTGCTAAGGTGTTGCTAGGCAGTTGCTATGGGCCCTTTGGTGGTTGCTATGATTTCACAGGTGGTTACTAGGGTGTTGCTAGGTGACTTCAGCAACTCACATTGCAGCTTGAGTGATAGTAGTGCATTATTGTCAATATGGAAGTGAGCACAGAGAGTGGTTCAGGGACATTACAAGTGAGTATAGCGAATGGGTGGGTTTACTGACTACCACCATACCACCATATTGGGGGGGGGTAATTGGCTTAAAATAAAAAAATAACAATTAAAAAGGAAGGGTCACTAGATGGATCCACTGAACAAACAGGACATGGTTGAAGTGCCCTTGAACCACTGAGAATGATGGGGCTGCCCACTGCTCTAGGCATACTCTGTCCACTAGTGTGTGTTTGTACTCACTATATGTGTGTGTGTGTGTGTGTGTGTGTGTGTGTGTGTGTGTGTGTGTGTGTGTGTGTGTGTGTGTGTGTGTGTGTGTTTATTGCACAGATGGGATAAAGTCGGAGCTCAAATTCCTATGTGTGTAGCACTGTGGTGGATAAGTTCTTCCTTCCTTCTTCCTTCCTTTGTAAGTCTGTGGCCTTCTTTTCTCAGGCTAAGCAATTTTGTCATTGTAAACAAATACCACAGTAATTACTTTAGGCATTTTAGCAGACTAGAAATACTCACTGTAAAGACACTGCAAAATTGTACAAAATTAACAATTAAAATGAACTATTAACAAAACTTTTTAAGGCTAAACTAATCAATGCTTTGAGTGGGCAACATATGTGAAACAGTGTTAAGTGTATTTACTAAGAATGACCAACAGATGGAGACACTGAAAAGAAAACTGAAAGTTAAAAAATTGATCTCATTCTTTTTGTATGTTATTACACCCAAGGCTCATTTATGACACTTATAACAACATAATTTAACAGAAATTAACATTTTACCAACTTTCCTTTACATCTTAGAATTAGTGAATTACTGTATAGTACCTTTGAGGTTGATATATGTAAATAATCTCTGTTCTGACAGGCCATGCCTCACTGGAAGAGTAGTCCAAGCTGAAACATTCCAGTGTGAAAGTGGCAAAGCTAATAGACTGATTAGACTATTTGAAATTGGTTGTTTATGCAGTTTAGGGATATGGATATGAATAGGGAGTGAATGTGGAGGTTTACACACAATATCAAACTCTTTTCTTCTGGGTTTCTGTGATATGGGCCCTCTAAGCAACATAAATTCAAACTTTGGACTTTAGGCCAAATGAATCCAGTCATATTAAAGTCATTTAAGGTGGTGTTAGATGTAGAGAGGGGGGGTAAACTGGAATTTTGAAGGGACAGGACCTAACAGTGCTGGAATTTGACTGCTCTGATGTTAATCAGTGTGATAATATATCCATATTTGAATATTAATATGACAGTGCATTGTTTTTCTTTTCAGTTTCTGTCTTAAATACAATCGAGTTG
Organism: Crenuchus spilurus; assembly: GCA_036984385.1. NCBI lineage: Eukaryota > Metazoa > Chordata > Actinopteri > Characiformes > Crenuchidae > Crenuchus > Crenuchus spilurus. The sequence continues at coordinate 10,201 of BRDA01067179.1, read as the reverse complement.
GACTGTGGTTAGAATTAATTTGTTTTGGTGAAACTTCTTTACAAGCTAAGTTGACTAACAAATGTATTAAAATCCATTCACATTAAATAAGCCTGCCTTATATAAACTCCATTGATTTAACTATAGCAACAACCAAGTATGCAAACTAGGAGTGCCATTTATATGTTCCCTAGGTCTATATTCCTATGCTTCTTAGTTCATAATGTCCTATGTTTTAAGGGTCCTAGATTCCCAATGCTCTGTGTTCCAAGGGTCTTGTGTTTCCAGGTTTGTCTGTTCTCAGGGCTTTTTGTTCCAAGGATCCTACATCAGTGTTCTATGTTCTCGCCCATGGTTTTGTACTCTGTTTTCCCATGGTACCATGTTTCCAGGGTCCTATGTTCCCCAGCTCTGAATTCTCTGACACAGTCTATCGTGGGAATTCATCAAATGGGTTCTCTGTTAACCAGGAATACTGAAGGGTTCTCTATATAATAGGCCTACAGTTGAAGTCACATATCAGATGGTTAAGGTCAGACATGACTGTGTAACACAGGACTTGGGAAATATGCTCCCCAAACAAGTTTAGCAAGAACATTTCAACCAGAATAATGACTTCAGATAAAAAGTTATGGCACTATCACAAAGACTATGTACTGTATGTGTGTGTGTGTGTGTGTGTGTGTGTGTGTGTGTGTGTGTGTGTGTGTATCAGTGACATCTATTCATAAAAAATAACATGCTAAAAGTCCACTTATAGAGACTCTTTTAAAACAGAAACTATTCTGAACGTAGAAGAGAAAGTCTATTGTTCTTCAGCTACAGGGCAGAAGCAAATATGCCCACAGGTGACAATATGCAAATGAATAAACAAACAGGTTTTGTCATAAACTCTAATGATCCTCACAATGAAATTCTCAGCTACTCCAGAGTGTCATTTAGTCTTAATCAGATTATCTTAAATTCTCAGACATGTCAAACTTCATCATAATATACAGATATAGAACAGACCTGTTATTTTTTTTCCTGAAGTTCACCTATAAATCACCTTTATTTTTGTCACTGCCTTATATAGTCTTAAGTACATAAATACTCTGTTATAACTGACTTTCCAGTAGTTTAAAAATCAGTCCAGACTGTTAACATTGTTTTCTGTTATATGATAACAGGCTGTTGCTGGAAGCTAAGCTTCTATATATTGACCTTCGTGAACAATATTTTGAGCCTTTCAAAAAAGTTTACTTTTTTAACGAGGAAATTTTGTTTTTTGATAGGAGTCCTTTAAGAATTTGCAGAATCATTTGGATGGAGAACTGTGGAACAACCTTACTTGAAGGTTATTATATGACGCTTGTTTTTATTATTTTTACAGAATTAATGCTCAGGGCCTCTGTGTCTGTTGGTCTAGTAGTGAACTAAAGGCCATTTCAACAGAAACAAGGTTAATAAAACTAGCTTTATGCCCTTAATACCCTATCACTGATACACAGCATTGGATTAAACTGAATAATGTTCTAATATGGTTTAGAACCTGCCTGTCATTCTTCTAATTGCAATTCTATTGATCTAATTATAATACAAAGCTTGTTCATTTCTGTTTTGCTACAATGTGTTTTAACTATATGCTTATTGTACACATTTATGTACTAACTGGAATGCTAAGCTAGTGGACACTTTTTCAGTTAGCCTAGCCAATGTATAAAGTGTTTTGTCTGGACCACTTACCTCATGTGTTCTAAGCAGAACACTTTAACAATCATAGGCAAAATACAGACAAGCTAAGTATTGTTGTCAGAACAAAAGAACGCAAACACAAGAATTCAAATATGCATCTGGAAGACTGTCTTGCTAGAACTGAAGAGCACTTTGATCTTATTGTTACTGCCCACGTATAATTGGTTTTAGAACATATAGAAGTATACTGGATAATTTTACTGGTATGGTTCTACTTGTTTTCCCATCTATTCCAAATGCAGTTGTTCAGTCAAGACATATTTGGAGTCCAAATTCCTCCATGGCATAGAACTGGAGTGTGAGTCTAATAATAATGCTATAAAACATTACAATCCAGCAATCACTTAAATAACCAAATTTCTGAAAACATACATTGGTGAAACCAATCATATCCAGATCTTAAGTAAGGTCTCACAGACTAGTGGATGTGGTTTAGGTCATATTATGACTTTGAAGTCTAAGAATAATACATATTTATGCACAAATGACTGGGCTTTTTAGCTGACTTTTGTTGATCTCTGAGTTCATTAATGTCATACAATGTCCTATACCACAAAAAGTCATCAGATGAGTTTTGAGTGAGTTGAGAAATTTTGAGTATTTTTACAGGAACAACCATGCTGTTTCTGTGACAATTGAGTTATATTGATTGCAATGTTAGCCACACAGCTAAACACAGAATCAAAATTCCAAACAAGAATTGGCTGATTTAATGAAGTGTAAAAATTCATTTAAAAGCTTTCAGAGTTATAATAACCATTTGGGAGCACTACAGCTAATCCTAGATATAAACTCAAGTTTCATCTTAAAAAGTGGGAGTTTTACCTGGAGCTAAAGGTTAGAGATTTACTGAACAATAGGACTTTGCTGAAGTGCTTAAGCAAGGCACATAACCCTAAACTGTTCCCTGGGGCTACCCACAAGTCTGGGCACGTGTGTGTTCACACAACCACAGTGAGTGTGGAATAAAGGTGATGTTCAGATTGCTTTGTGTGTAGAACTGCGGTAACAGAGTTGGCTCCTCCCAGAAGGGACTGTGGATTTTTCCCAGACATGGCAACCCTGACCGGCTCCCACGTGTCCGTGTTTATATATTTAGCCCTGCGGGTCGCGTGCTTAAATGATCATCGAGGAGGATCGCGTTAAACTGTTTCAGCACCAAAGCCGAGGAGAGCCAGGAGACGTATCCGGTCCGGTCCTGAAGCGGGAGGTGCAGGAGGAGGATAAGGTTTTAAGTGCTGTGATTGGTCTATATGCGAAGTCATCTCGAGTTTTTCAGGCACTGACAGAAAAACACTGTAGGTGGGTTCTAGACTAGAGTCAAACGTCAGTGAAGTTTGGCTTTATCATCACAAACAACCCTAGAAATAAATAACACTTAATGTTCATAAGAGTTAGTCTGTACACTGAGCACTGTACATAGTAAACAGGGGAGCTTTTGCATTTAAGTATTTCTGTAAGGCGTCTCGGTTTAGAAAACAGATATAGTATAGCACTACAAATCAGGTCACACTCATGGTTTCTGTTTCTTCTATTTCCGATAACGCAAGGTGACCGTACCCTTGGTCAGAAGTGGATATCAGCAGCTGAGCACGTGCAGCGCTATGATAAACAACAGTGAAACAACACATGAAGGTAAGCAAGTGTGCTTTCTGTGATCCACACACGACTGCAAACATGCCAAAACTGTAGTCTAACCTTTCGAAGTCAATTTGAGAGAAAATAGCACTTTATATCAAATCCCCCATGGTACAATTAAAAGCCCCGAGCAGTGGTTTTTGGTGTTTTCTATAGGCTCTAAGAGGCCAAAAAGTGAATGTTTAAATGTTAGGTTTTTTTTTTACGTGCATGGATCCTCTAGTATGCATATTAAATAAGTATAAAGATAGAGTGTGTACAGATAATAATAATAATAATAATAATAATATATTATTATTATTATTATTATTATTATTATTATTATTATTATTATTATTATTATCGTGAAGTTATCGTTACAAATCCTGGCGACCATATAGATTGTGCTTTTCCAGAACAATTAATTATCATATTATCCTGATTAATTATCATATTATTTGTTTTGAATTTTTATTTAAAAAAACTCAGGTTAAACTTTTGAACATTTTAAAAGCAATCCTCGTCCACCACGAATATTTATAATTTATGTTCCTTGAACCCTGTCCACAATTTTTTTAATCATGATTACATGTTCCTTACGTTTTCAGCTCTCAAGTTACTTTATCGTCCAATCAAATGTTTCAAATGTGCAATTGTGCAGCGCCCCGATGACTCGCTTCTCTCATTCCATTGGCCGATTCCCTTGCCTGTCAGAAAACATCCGTTACTTTTCGGCCTGCGTACACGCTATCGACTGTACCATGAAGTTGAGATTGGGAGGGGGGGTTGTTTACCGTATCGTATAGCACACAGAAAAATGTACCTCACGTTCACTCTGTTAACATAAACATTATAAACATAAGTTAGTTTTTACGTGTTTACTGAGAAAATTCAGTCACAGTTGCTGCATGCTGTAAACGATTTCGTATTGATTTCTGCGTGCCCCCCTTTTGTAAACTTTTGCTCGACTTAATGGAGGCTTGCTGTCGCTACTTCGAAATTGACGAAAGAAAAGTTTGCGCTGAAGAGTTCATTAAATTACACATTGACTGTCTTGGACTGCAAGGATGGCTCGATTAAATGTAAATATTTAAAGTTACAGTCAGCAGTGTAGTGACAGCGACCGGTTCATTACAAACGAACGTTAGTTAACGTTGACTTTCAGCAGCTGGCCGGATGGTTCAGCTGTAGTACATTTAAATGTGCTTTGTGTCTAATATAGTCTCATATATTTAATGAGTTATTAAAGTAACTTCATTTTAGATGTGTTAATGAGTGTATACTGTGGATAAACGGTAGATTTGCCTGTGAACGGTAGGGAGAGAGATTTAGCTAGTTGTGGAGGATGCTGATGTGCTCCGGCGAGAAAGTGGAGTATAATAATATCAACAAACGCTCTGACCTGGAGAACAAAAATGGAGGAAATTCATCAAACGGCAGGTAGGACTCGGGCATTGGTTTATTTTTGTGGATTTTGAAAGAATGTTTTGGTGTGTTTACTGTAAATGTAGGCTGTGCTTGGGTCTTTATAAGCTAAGAAAATAGAAAAAAGTGTTAAATTCGTCATTTTTAGGGGGAATGTTTTGGCGTTGCACCGGAAAAGCAGGAAATGTATCTGTTGTTTTAAAAGCTAGGCTAGACTAATAAAGTTGTATTAAAAGGAATAAATTAATATTTTTTTTTTGTATCGGAAATAATGATGGTGGTGGACGTTTTTAAAGTTAGTCTATGTATTCAGTGATAGAGGAAATGTTAAATTAGTCCGTTTTTGGTGTATTGGCTAGCTAAGTTAACTTAAAGGTGCACATATTCGATAAAGATATTGTATATTTCATGAAGTTAAACGATATGCTTGGACTAAAATAGCACTATTTGTTACTTTATAATGAAAATAATAAAATGCTAATAGCTGTTTATCATATGCATGCATGTTTTATCTGCATTGTCTGACCAGCTTTTCTTATAATAACATATAAGTATTAAGATAAATATTAAATGTATAACTTTTAAATTACAACCCCAATTCCAAAAAAGTTGGGACACTGTAAAATGTAAAATAGTACAGAATGCATCGCTCTACAACTCTCATAGGCCCATATTCTACTCACAATAAGAGCAAAACATAGTGAGGTATTTTACCATAAAAAAAAAAATTACTCATTTAGAATTTGATGGCAGCAATACATCTTAGAAAAGGTGGAACAGGGCTATGTCTACCATTTTATAGTATCTTTTCCTTTAACAACAGGTGAGAGGACTTATTGCTTTAGTTTTGGAAGAGGAATGTTGCCCCATTATTGTCCAATGTAGCATTCTAGCTGCTTAACAGTTCTGATGAATTTTCATTTTGTAACGCGCCAAATATCGTCTGGACAACAGGCAGGCCAGTTCATCACCCATAGGCTTCTTTTGCAAAGCCATGCTGTTGTGATGGATGTAGTATGTGGTTTAGCACTGTCTCACAAGGCCTTGTCTGAAAGAGACATTATCTTGATGGAGGCATATGCTGCTCTAAAACCTCTATATAATGTTTAGCATTGATGGTGCCTTTCCAGATGTGTAAGTTGCCTTTACTATAGATACCAATTCAACCCCATACCATCAGAGATGCAAGCTTTTGAACTGTGCACTGATAAGTTGGATGGTCCCTCTCTTCTTGATTTTACAGTGTCTGTGGTTTCCAAAAATAATTTAAAATTTTGATTTGTCTGAGCACATGCATTTTTACATTTTGCCTCAGCCAGTTTTAAAAACCAGAGAAGATGCTTGTTTTTCTAAATTATGTTGACATATGGCTTCTTCTTTGCATGATACAGCTTTAACTTGCAATTGTGGATTACATAGCACACAATAATTTCTGTAAGTGTTCCTAAGCTCATTCAATGATTTCTAGTGCAGAATATTTTTTTTTGATGCAGTGCTTCCTGAGGGCCAAGAACATCACAAGCATCCAGTATTGAAGCATCAGCCTTGTCCCTTGCTTACAGGGATGTCTTTAGATTTTCAGAATATTTTGATGACATGTACCGTATATGGTGGGATATTCAAAGTCTTCACAATTGTACATTGAGGAATAATTTTCTGCCTTTCTAAAATGCTATTTTTATGCCCAGTCATATGACTTTTGTTGCAGATTGCTCCTCCAGCTATTTTTTATTAGTACCAATTATTTTCCAGTTTTTTGTTACCTCTGTCTCAACTTTTTGAGATGTGTTGCTACCATCCAATTCTAAAAGAGTTCACATTTTTTCATGAAATAGTAAAATGCCTCACTTTCAACATCTGATACATGTTCAGTGTTCTTTTATGAATTCTGCAAATCATTTCATTCTGTTTTTATTTACATTTTACAGTGTCCCTACTTTTTTGGAATTGGGCTTTTATATTTTTTAGCTGTTTGTTTGACAGTTCTCTGTGACAGAGTCTGTACTGCAGTGGTCTAAACCAGTCACTTTACATGCATCAACCTTTACAACCAAATGAAGTCTGGATCTTGAACTGGTTCTTAAAACATTGGTGCTCTCAAATGAACTGGCCCGTGTTTACATTAGGTTTGAAAACGAGGATTAATCATCAGTGGACATTGTGGCACAATGTATAATACAAGTAAACATTAGTAAGAAGATGGAGCTTTTTCCTACCAGTGTTGCTTTCCACATTCTCTTGAAACACTGAAGAACACCATACACACAATAAATGCTGTGTTCCTTCAGCAGTCAACTGCACAGTCTTCAAGGGCATCGCCATTGTTTATTTGTCTTTCCTCTACAATTTGACATGCCCAGAGATGTCATTATGGTGTGTACTGATAAAACTACTATTCTTTGGTTCCACCTGTGAACCAATATTTTTGGTTTTGAACTGATTTACTTTTGGTGAAAATGCACTGAACTGTTCAAAATTAACTGTACAAACTGGAAGAGAACCCATTCCAGATTGGTTGAAAAGGGCTAGCAGAGAACCCAGTTTCAGTTCAATTTTTAATATTATTTTACTCTTGGATACATCACTCACGTTAACATCACCGCTTGTGACGGGGTTAATAATGTAAACTCATCACAGTAAAGATAAAATTGGTACAGCGCTAATGTTGGTCTGCACTGGAAATGTAGCTGGTGTTTTATATGCTAGTCTTGCTGTAAGTTAAAGGAAAATACTTCTGATAGTTAATTTTTGCATTTTTCTCCATGCTTTCTGGGAACATTTTGTTTATTTGTATGTATATGCCAGAGGGAGTTTGAAGTTGTCATTTTAGCCTACAAGTTGAATGAAATATGGTGAACAATTAAGTTTGAGGAACGTGAGTTGATTATCTTTTTTTTTTTTTTTTTTTTTATTGATACAGAATGTTATATTATCAGTTAAAGTTATCAGTCATAATTTCAATATGCGGCTGATAACAATTTAGTTTTTCAATTTATAGTGCATAATATACAGATTGCTAATATCACGCATTCTTAATAATGTCTACCAAAGAATAGTCTTAGCATGACTGAGCCAATGATCAGTGTAGGCTTCACGTATCCTTATATGTCCTGTGTTAACATGTTAAAGACTTTCATTGTTGTTTCTTCACCAAACAGTTTTGGTTTCTTTGCTTTTCTTGAATGGATGATGTGTGCAGTCCTTATATTAGCAAGTGAAGGTCCTCCACTGTTTTGAGAACGCATTAAGAATCATTGTTCCATAGTCTGAGTGAGCTGTGGTTTTTTTGTGCAGTCACTGTTTGCAGGTATTGATTAGGGTGATTTATTACCGTGTGGTGTAGTTTACAGGGCACTAAAGAGCTCCAGGACAGAGCTTAGATTACTTTGAGCAAACAGAAGTAAAGCAGAGATTCGGGCTGATCAAACAGACGAGCAAACACAGGGACACGTCTCGGCCTTGTCCGTTACAGATTGGTCATGCCTCATGGAAACACGCTCATAAAAGCATGTCGGTGTGAAGAGCTTACCTGGATTGTGTTTAAACTGGCTAATGTCTGTGGTGTAGCTCAGGTTATGTCTGCTGAAACGATTGTCTTCAGGTCTGTCTGTTTTTGATCCAAGGTTAATATACTGTTGAATTTAAAGGGCTGGTATTCAAATTTTAGCATTGTGTATACATGTTTAAGTCCTTGAAATAAACACATTGTAAAAGAGCCCTTCAAATGATCAGAAATTGTTTTATGATTTGTAATATATTTAAACATGCTTACAATTTATAATAATAATCCCTTATTAGTCTCACAGTGGGGATATTTGACCTTCGCATTTTACTGTTTGTTCAGTGAAACACACACACTAGTAGTGGGCAGCCCTGTCCACAGCGCCTGGGGAGCAGTTGGGGGTTAGGTGCCTTGCTCAAGGGCACTTCAGTCATTACCTGCCTGGGGATCAAACCGGCAACCTTCCGGTTAAAAGATCCCTAACCACCAGGCCGAGGAGGCCCACTAAAACTAGGAGTGTTTAGATTTTTGTTCCCAGAAGTCTTTTTCTCAGGCTTCACGGTGCTTAAGGTTCATCTTACAACTCCGTGTCATAAGAGGTCACTTCAGCAGGACAGAAACTGAGTGCTCAGTTCTATTTGTTTGGCTCTTCTGTTTGTTTGAAAATATGACAAGATTTATTTAAAGGGGAATCATTAACAGCTCAAAATAGTCAGAAATGAACAAGTTGAGTAATAAGAAGAGGGTTTCAACTTTCACATAACTCCACCCTTTTGTGTGTATGTTAAAATAAGATAGTAATTAATCTCTGAATGGAAAGAGTAGATATTGGTGACTCCGGACTATTTAAGAGGTTAAGCAACCATTTTCCAACCTTTGTTTTCCCGTAGTGTTAAACAGCTACTGTGCCTTGAGTCTGAGCTATATTGTGATTGGATACCATCTGTATTGTGCGTAATTTCTGGCTGAAATGTGAAGCAAATTGCTGAATCTGGCTCTGAGTGAAATATATATTTTAACCTTGTTCACATCTGCAGTGTTTATTTGATATTGGTCCTGTAAATGAGCATAGAAAGCACACAAAAACCTTTACTTGATACCTTGGGGGCTGTGAAAACTAATAAAAACAAAAAAAAACATTTGAATAAGAAAACAAACTCAAAGTACAATCTCACTCGGTGATTCTCCTAATTGAACCAGCGTTTCATGATAAAATACCTCTGCAATGTGAAGACGAGGGACAGTTTTAACATCTAGGCCTGTCACAGTTTTTCCTGGCATATAAATAATTGTGATTAACAAAACAAAGTTAAACTGTTGATTCACTGTGGCTCTGAGTGGCTCAGTGGACCAAGGTTGAGTTATGATCAGTTTCAATCCCGGTCATTGAAAATTTGAATCCCGGTAATGCTGCTTGTCATTGATTGTGTTCTCTCTGAGTGAGTAGATAGCGCGCTCTCTCCATCATTTACATTTACATTTGAGGCATTTAGCAAAGGCTTTTATCCAAAGCGACTTACAATTGGGGTTTAGGGGCCTTGCTCAAGGGAACTTCAGTCGTGACCAGCCCCTGGATCGAACTGGCAACCTTCAGGTCACCAGAACAGATCCTTAACCACTAGGCCACGGCTGCCCACTAGGCCAGACGATCCATCAGAGCTGGGGATACTGAACTTACTTTTGAGTGTGGTGGATGCCCAGTGACAATGTATCAGTTGAAAAAGAGGTGGTGGCTGACTTTACAGGCATTGGAGGCTTGTGCTAGTCTTCACCTTCCTGAAGTCAGGAAATTTATATTTTCCTTCCAGAATTTGGAAATTTATATTTGTATTATTTTTAAAAATATTTTTATCAGTGATCCTCACTATTTTTTTCAAAAGAGCCATATTGACAGATCAAAGTCAAGGAGAGAGCCACAATATCACCCCAAGTCACTCAAATAAT
>BRDA01067167.1:0-12608 GCA_036984385.1 Crenuchus spilurus | reverse complement strand
TACTACTACTACTACTACTACTACTGATACTAGTAATACCATTGCTGCTCCTACTACTACTTCTATTACTACTACTGCTGCCACTACAGTTACTGCTACTACTTCTACCACTACTACTGCTACTTCTACTACTACTACTAAAATTATTAGTACTACTACTACAACTGCTACTACTGCTACTATTAATACCACTACAACTGCTACTACTACTAAAGTTATTATTAATACTATTACTACTACTACTACCACTACTACTACTACTACTACTACTACTACTAAAGTTATTACTACTACTACTACTACTGCTGCTGCTACTACTACTACTACTACTACTAAAGTTATTAGTACTACTACTAGTTCTGCTGCTGCTGCTGTTACTACTACTACTACTACTACTACTGATACTAGTAATACCATTGCTGCTCCTACTACTACTTCTATTACTACTACTGCTGCCACTACAGTTACTGCTACTACTTCTACCACTACTACTGCTACTTCTACTACTACTACTAAAATTATTAGTACTACTACTACAACTGCTACTACTGCTACTATTAATACCACTACAACTGCTACTACTACTAAAGTTATTATTAATACTATTACTACTACTACTACCACTACTACTACTACTACTACTAAAGATATTAGTACTACTACTACTATTACTACTGCTGGTGCTTCTACTACTACTGCCACTACTTCTACTAGTACTACGGCTACTTCTTCTACTACTACTACTACTACTAATAATAATAATAATAATAATATTAATAATATTAATAATAATAATAATATATACAGTTTTTTTATTTTATTATATAGTAGAGGACTCTTGCTGCAATGCTTTCTTGCCAGGAATATGAATCCATTTGCTTCCAATGTGCTACCTACACATCATCTGTGGAACTGCATTGATGGGAACACTCTTCTTGGTGGATTTGTTTGATAATTTGATTCATTGCATAATAACATTTTACTTTGTATTTTATTTGAGTGGTGATCCTTGCATGCAGTGCTTTATCATCATTTCTTTTTGACTGTGTTAGCAAAACCCTAACTGCTGCCTCTATAGCTTATCTGGAGGATATATTACCACTCTACTGAAGGGGAGCACAAATGCTGTTTATGAAGAACATATTATTCCTTTTATTCATGAAGAAACTGAAATACAATACTGCCCAAATGTTTGGGCTCACCCACTGATAATTTTTAATGTCAACAAATGTTTTTATTTATTTATTATTTTTTTACCATTTCAAGTCTATGATAAAATCCTTTGAGCTCGGTTTGTGAACCCAACCTTTTACAGAAGAGTGGCGAGGTAGGACAGAGGCACTGTTTTCTAGTTCTGATTTGGTGGCTCTCACAAGTTGTTGACAGAGAATTTACAGGCTTTACCACAGCTGCTTACTCTCCATCAGAGTTTTAGCACATATTTTGTGCAACATGTCCTAGGAAGTAGGAATATCATGGATTTGTGCAAGATTTCTGGATATCTAGTTCCGACATCCCATGATGCTTTGTGCAAAAATGTACTAATCTTCTGGTTGAGAGTAAACAGCTGTACTAAATCCTGTAAACTCATTGTCAACAACTCTTTGGAGACACCAAAACTGAGCTGAAAACACTGTCCTACCTCACAATTCTACGACAGAACATTGAGTATCTAGAGCCGCAGAATTTGAGGATTTTATCATAATCTCAAAATGGCTCAGGTCACGTCACTTCCCTGACTTCACTTTGCGAGGGTTGGCTGCACGGATGAGCCAACTTTCTCCAATGCCACTTGTCTCGTGTTGCTTGTAGAAGGCTGGAACCTGACCATGCAACCCATGTTGTGATGTTGTCAATCAAGTTTATTTTTGGTCTTCCATGACTTCTGAGCTCACCTACAAGTCTTGTCATAACACCTGCTTCAGTGTTTTCATGTGGTTTCCTAATATCGCCAAAGTAATGTAAGTTGCAGGAATTAATGTGGTTCATTAACTCATTTTTTTCTGTTCTGGGCATCTTGTAACCATGCTTAAAGGTCTCCATCAGAAAATATCTTCCAAAATAATCTGAAAAGGAAATACAGGGACCATTATCAGGATTAAGCAGAAGATAATGGATGGATGGATGGATGGATGGATGGATGGATGGATGGATGGATGGATGGATGGATGGAATAAATACTGGGTGACCCCAAAACTTTGGGAAGTACTGTATAATTAGTTTTTGATGCCTTTCCATTATAATTCTGCACCACTTTACTATGGTATGCTTTATAATGTTATAGCAATCCAACTTTATTTAAAAAGAAGGAGATGAATGGAAGAACCATGTTGTTGTGACGATCTTCTCTACATTCTTGCTTCGTTGATGCAATGTTCTGATGAGGTTGCTTGGCTGTGTTACATAAATAGGAAATTATATAAAAAAAAAAAAATCTTATATGTTGACCTATTACATATTACATTATATAAATGTATACAATACCACATGACTACTGATTAAATTCATGCTCATTATTTATTCATAAAGCAGCATACCACATACTTTGTTCCTAATATGTTTTTTAAAATTATTTGTACCCTGATTATATCATATTTCCACTTAACTATTAGTTAATATTAAATTAGTTAATCTTTGCATTCATACTTCATCCAGTATTAACTACTGGTGGGAGTATTTCCACAGCATGTTTGTTCATACATAATGAATCGTAATGCATTATTCATGGAGGATCATTCGCATATTTGTTTATAGTTTGTTATTAGTAGAAGTAACTTATTTAGTTATTTAGTTTTTCTTCATTCTGGAGATATTTGGTCCACATAGTTGGTTAAATACACACTCAGACATGCCTACATGACATGGGCAAAAGTATTGGCACACCAGATCATTCATTGTTTCTTCTGAAATCATATTTAATCCTGCTGCCTCTTCTTTTCAGGCTTTCTCCTCGATTTTGTAGGGTTGCTTTGAGGATTTCCATCCAGTGACAAGAACATTAGTGTTGTTGGATCATCACCCAAAATAATGTTAGATAGAGCAGAGAACACAGTTCAGTGCTGGGGGGCCTCTAACACCTGGCATTAGACATGGTACCAATAGGGTCATGTTAATCTGCTCTTATTCTATTGGATTAGACATTGTGTCTATTTGTACATCTGTGTCAGCAGTGGCTGCAACTGAATGCATTCATTAGAAGGGGTGTCCACAAACATTTGGACATATAGTGTACATCATGTTGTCTTTGTTTGTGCTTCCATGCCCTTCAACTGCATTTGCCAGCTTCCTCAGCACTCAAATGACATGACACTGCTGGGACATTTGGTCCCCATGAAGTCCTAAATACACACATATTGCACTCTCACACACACAGTGCATTAACAATTCACCAACAAATAAGTGAACTGCTAGTCACACACACATACACACACACACACGCATGCAATTAAATATTAAACGGCCCTCAACTCTCACTTCCCTGCTCTTGTTTTTTGCATGCATGCTGTTGGCCCTGCACTTGAAATCATTCCCTCTCAAAGCTTGCTGTAATTTCCATTAATATTGAAACGCCACAGCGGACTTGTCGTCCCTCCGGACAACTCATCCCCTCCCCACTCTTCCCCAGTAATTAAGTCTCTGATTGGCTGGGACCTGAGTTGCATTCGAAACAAGCAGGGCCAGAAAGCAGCGACTTGTTATTATTTCTGTTTTCTGTTTCGATGCACTTCCTATTTCGACTGCCTCCTGAAGCCCGCAAGACTGCTCCGGAGCTTAACGTAACTGATTAACAAAGTTAGTGATAAAAGAACGAATGTGCGGAAGAATGAACATTTGCGTTCCTGCTTTCTGTAGCACATCAGTGGCAGTTCGTGTGAAAATGTGACGCCGTGCTGCTGAGACTCCATCTCCTCTCCAGGGCATGAAAAAAAAAAAAACCTGACAGCTTAATTGGTGTTTACTAGGCCCAGGTTTGCATGAGAATGCATAACAGAGCTGAGGCATTGAGCACTGTTAGATATTGTGTGTTTGAAATCTCGTAGCTGTTAGCTAATTACGCTCACATGTCAGAGTAATCCACGTATCCCTCATCAAACCTATTATTTAAAGGCCCTTTGCGCTTTTTTTCCGCTCCTTCTCTCCTCCTGCCAAATTAAATTGTCAGAAAGCGCAGAAAGATCATAAAGAAAGAACAGGGAAGAAACTCCTAATTACTGCATTTTCAAATGAGGCTAAAGCCCAATCCAGCTTTTGTGGCTGGCCATTTTTTTCCTGTACAGTTGCTGAAGAGAATAGTAGGCCGTGTTGTGAGCGGACTCGTGTGTGTAATTAATAACATCCCCTGCCACTTACTGCCTGTTATACAAAAGCCCCCCCTCTCATCTTCTACTGCAACCTCTTTATCTCTGTCTCCCAATTTCTGCCTGCTTTTTGTGTGGTGAAGAACAGTGGCTTAAGAGATTAGGATGCAGGGGAAAAAAAAGAATAAAGATGGGAAACAAAACAGCATTTCGTCTGCCTGTTTATCTGTTTGTAGGGTCGGAGGGTTTCCCACCGAAGCTTGTTCTGAAACTCACATACACACACTCTCTCTCGCAGATTTCCCCAGTCATGGACACCCTGCAGATTTATTACATTGTTCGCTCACTGTAGTTGAAGCTGAGGGCTAATCCGTAGCTTTTGTGATGCCACTGAGTAGAGATTTGTGTCAGTGGTGCAACACGGCCTCTCAATGCCTGACGGATAGGATTACAGAACGCTGCACTTGTTGCATCTTATCTGCAGGTTTCTCCATTATCAAACAGGCCTCTCAGTGAAAAGCCGGCGCACATTAGCCCTCACTGTAGGCCCACACCAGCCACTTACATCCCTGGCTTTAGACTACACTTAACACTTATAATGAAATGCATTACAATTGCAGGAGCAAATGAAGCAATTGATAGAGCTACGCTTTCTTAGCACAGAATGACATGGCCGATTAAGTTAATTGAGCATCGCACTTATCAGATTCTTTAAATGAGGTACTAATTTAAGAACAATTTGATGTTTTTTTCTGTTTGTGGTTGGCCAGAGGACAGACAGACAGTGCAGGATTTAGGAAAAAAACACATCTCAATGAAATTATCTCAGTGTGCAGCAGAACAGTCAACAGCTTCGTGTCTTTCTCAGTCTAATTGGTGTCATTTACAGACTGCAAATGCATTCCATGTCTAGGACTTCTAATAGGACTGCTGGTAAATGTATTTGCAGACATTGCTTTTGCATTTGTGCATGTGTAGTTTTGTCATATTGCATAATATCTGACATGCCATCAAGTAATTATAGTGATTTTCATGTAATTTTCAATATATTTCCTACTTGGGGTCATTACTAAAAAAGTAATCTGTTACAAATTACTGATTACTTCTCAGAAATGTAATGGAATTACTTTACTAATTACTTTCTGGACAAAGTAATCTCAATCCTCTTTGCTGCTACGTTAGTCTATAACATCCAAACTAATATGCAGCAAAATGCAGAACTCAATATATTAAAGACAAGGGGATATTCTGCCCTGAATACAGTCAGGTCTGTTCAGGGGCAGTCCTAGCCTGTTTGGTGCCCTCGGTGAACAATCCCTCTGGTGCCTGCATCAATACTTTGAAAGGGAGGGTGGGGACGGGGACGGGCGCTCATGCCGCCCTTAATTAATGAGATGCCGCCCTGGGCAGCTGCCCATATCACCCATATCAGCAACCGCCACTGGGTCTGTTTTGTTTAAAACTAATATCTTAAGACTTAAAAAGCCTTTTTTGTGAACAGCTAAAACACTTACAGCTCAAAATAAAGTCTCTTTAAATCAAACACGAACTTTAAAAAGATGTTCCTGAATTTAAACACAAAACACAAATTTATCTTTTTATTCCTCAGCATCTTTGAATTTCCCATTCCACCTTAAATGGTGCAGCAGCTATGTTCAGGTGCCTACATTTAAGGTGGAATTGGAAATTAGAAAATGCGAATAAGACAATAACATGATTCTAAGCTCAAGACGGACCTGTTTCAGTAATGTTGGGAGCTCACAATTCCTTTATCCATGAGTTTTTTTTTTTTATATTAACATGGTTACACACAGAATTTACTGTTTGATGGAATACAATACCCCAAAAAATACACACGATTCAGTAAAGGATAAAGAAATCACTTTAAGGTAACATGTTCCTTTTTACTCTGATACCCACAAACCTGCTTTCAAAGCAAGATGTAATAAGTGATACTGAGCCACATCAGCTAGTGTCAAACATTTTTTAAAGGCAACACATTTTACCATCCCCCAAAGGTCTTGAGAAGCCATTCTTTAATAATAAGTGGACTTAGCAGAATGTCTGTACAGAACAGTATCTATATGTGTTTCATATTTTTGTCTGACTGCATTTTTAAACTGGGTCAGTGCAACTGTAAAAATGGGGAATTCCTAAAAGTGGGATTAATACCAAGCACCCGTGGCCATGAAGAAAAGTATTTCTGTGGGTTTCTGCTGATAAAGGTGCTATGAAGGGATACAGCGATGCTATAGAAGAGCCAATTTTGGTTGAGGGACCTTTTAATTGCTTCATGTGATGCAAAGGTTCTTTACTAATTTATCACACTTACTTTCACTATTACAGAGATTACAGCAATATTTAAAATAAAAGCTATTTAGCACCTTAAGTTTTAAGTGTTATGTAAGAGTTTGTGGAGTGAAGCACACGGCTTGATTAGCAGTTTGAGGTTTGTGCTGACAGTGTTTCTAAAAGGCTGCTCTCTCTCTCTCTCACACACACACACACAGACACACACGCACACACACACACACACACACACACACACACACACACCTGTGCTGAGTCTTTGGCAATGCCCAGGTGTGTGTGAATGTGTGTGTACACCTAATCACACACAGGAAGACAGAAAGCATGCTGTACAGCAAGATATTTGTCATGTTTATAGTTCTGTTTTTCTTCATGTGTAAAGTTTACTCCAGCAGGTTACACACTCTCAGCTGTCTGTGTGTGCTGATGTAAGAGCTCCTGTAGTCAGAGGTGTGTGTGAAATACTGTTTCACTTCCTTTGTTTTCAATTACACTCCAAGTCATACATCACACAAACTTTTTTGGCTGCCATTTTTTTTTCCTATCATGTTCTTGGGGAAACTTCCTCTAAATCACCTTCAGAGCAACAAATAAGATCATGCATCAGCAGATCGCATTAGAATTGCATGTGTTATGTGGCCGTTTCGATGCTGCGTCTCTCTCTTTCCCTCTCTCACACACACACCCCGGGGCTACAGCCACATTTGCAGTGGGAGCTTAGCCGATTGCACCAGATATGTGAGGATTGGCACCTGGGAAAGATGCAATCAGAAATGAAACAAGCGCTTTGATGTCAAGTGTTTGATGCTTCAAGGGGGAAAGAAAAAGAGGAAAAGAAAAAGAGAGACAAGATAGAAAGTGCAGATTGGAGGTGGGGGTGTGTGAGAGAAAGAAAATCATACAGATTTTCTGCTTGTTACAGACTTATGCAAAAGTTTGGACACCTCTGGTTAAATGACATGCTTTGTTGAATATCCATAGATATACATTCTGCACGGTCTCCATCACACTGGACAAAATAATGTTAATGTTCATAGTCCACATTTTTCCTTATTGTCATATTTTCAATTCAGCAACTGAACTGCATGCCCAAGAATGTGCATCATATACTCCCTGTGGATGATGTGTTAACTTATTTTTCACTTACAAAACCAATAAAGCATGTCATTTAACAAGAAGTGCTCAGTTTCATAAGTTGCATTGATGACCGTCGTAAATATAGAGGAATCTGAGCCACTTTGTAAACACCAGCCCAAATAACTGCCTGTAGCAGAAACATTTTATTCATTTTTATTAGTTCACAGTCATAGTGTCTCCTAAACCACATCTTCTAGTCTTAATTAGACTTTAATTGAGATCTGGATGCAATTACAGTGAATTTTGGAGAATATTTACAGCTCCAACTCTAAATTAAAGGGAAAAGAAAATCTGGATATTCCCAAAATGTGGAGTCTTGCTTATTAAAAATGTCATCCAGCAGCTATACGCAAACAAACTTAGACAATTTTATGACATAGTCCATCATCCAAGAGTTGTTTCTTTGATTTAGACCTGAAGATATGATGCTAATGTTGCTAACAAACCATATATGTTAATAGTCACCCAAATCATTTTATTAAATACATCCATGCAGGTATGGCGTCAAAACAGGCTCAGCTTAAGCGTAAATGTAAAGTTTTAAGTCTGTAAATGAAACTGTAAAACCGTAAATTAAAAAACAATCATAAACGAAAAATACTGGTTGTAAAATATAATACTTACACTTTTTTCTCATGTTTATTTTTTACTTCACAAGTACATTTACCATTCACAAATTACGGTTACGATAAATTTATTTCTGACACTTTTTTGTGATGGGGGGCTCAACGCTCATTGACTAGAGGGACAGGATGACATCACTTCAGCCAAAAACAACCCCCACAAAACAGTAGAAGAAGAAGCCTCTGCAGTGGGAGACAATCATTCATCGGAGGAGGTATATTTTATTATTTACACCTTTTTGAAGACAGATCACATTTAATTTGCATCTTTTTGTAAATTGCCTGAATAATTATTCTTAGGCTTCTTCTGCTGTTTTGTGGGGTTTGTTTTCAGCTAAAGTGATGTTATTATATCCTGTCCCTCTAGACAATGAGCGTTGAGCCCACCCCACATCAAAAAAGAAATAGATTTATCATTACCATAATTTGTGAATTATAAACATAACTTGTGAAGTAAGAAATAAAAATGAGAAGCAGAAATGTAAGTATTTACATTTACAACCAGTATTTTTTGTTCATGATTGTTTTTTAATTTACAATTTTACAGTTTCATTTACAGACTTACATTTACGTTTACGATACTTAAAACTTACCTTTATAATACCTGTTTTACTTTTACGCTTAAGCTGAGCCTGTTTTGATGCCATATGCAGGTCTATAATTTCATTCATCTAGACTGCTCAATGTGTTTTTGTATACACATTGACACATGGCAGTGCAGCTATAAAAATGCTAAATTAGTTGAAACAGCTGAAATCCTGGATATAGTACATCAACCAACATAAACTGTATTGTAAACCCAACCCCTCTTCCCAACTTAGTGTTAGTCAATCAACTCATCCATTCTCTAGGACTCTCCCAATCCCTTATAATGACCCTGACTCTAGGAAGGTGAAAACTAGCACAGGCCTTTTCCAATGCTTTTCAAACTGCTGCTGATACTGCATCACTGAGCAGCCAATGTGCTCAGAGCAAAGCACAGGATCCCCAGCTCTAATGGATTGGCTGGCAGACACCTGAGCCAGCAAGCGTTAGTAGTGATAGCAAGAGAGTGTTATCTACTCACCCACAGAGAGCACAGCCAATGTTGCTGCTGATGGCAAGCAGCATGACCAGGATTCAATGTCGTGATCCTCTGATTATAGTCTCCACTTGGCATTAGTCCTGAGTGCCTTAATCTTTGGAGGCCAAGACAGAAACTTTAAATCTGATTTGCCCACTTGATTTCAAAATGTATTACACTCCTGATTCTGCCATGTCATCCTCAGTATAAATGGATATATACAGCATATACAGTATATATGGATGGAGTAGTCGATGCATATGCATGCGAGAATACCTTGTATATTGTTTATGGACATTTTTTTTCTTATTTTTGTCTAAAAAGAAAATAAATATTCTTAACAAGCATGTTTTGCACAAGAATTCTAAGAATACATGTCTAACTTTTTCTTAATAAGATATTTCAGCTCATCTTGAGCTTTATTTACCAGTTACAAGGTATGACTATGGTTTGGTTGAAATTCCAGAATAAAAATAAGATTATTTTTCTTATTTAAAAAATAAGGCAACTTAAACAAATTCTCAATTAAAAAAAAATATTTATTGACTTTAAATCAAGAGTTTGTAACACTCATTTATATATATATATATATATATATATATATATATATATATATATATATATATTTCTTAAGAAAAGGAATTTTTGCTTTACTTGCACAATTTTTTTTTAATTCTTGACAATTTAGTTTAATTTAAAAACACATATGAGTTAGATTAATTTGCTAGCTATAATAATTCTAGCCATTCTAAGAATTCTATTTTGTTTTGTTTTTTTCAAAACAAGAAAAATTGATCACATTTAGGAATATTTGGCTTATTTCAAGTAGTGCTGTTTTTGCATTGTATGTAAAACTGATTTAATAGAGCTGCACAAACACCATATCTGCTATGATCAAGTACTGTACTAAGAAATTATTAATTATTCAGTGAAATAGAGTGAAAATAAACTACTGATATATCTACTTTTATTTCTTGTAGATTGAGGTAAGGTGAACCTGTTTCTGATGCCGAGCATCTGGCATGAATTTACATAAAACAAGTTGACTGATAGCAGTCTAATGGTTGACAAGAGGGAGGGGGGTTGTTCTCTTGAACCCAAATTTCCAGTCCTCCCAATGTTAAATGTGTACATTAGTCTAATTGGTTTGTTTTTGTCAATACATATTCTGTAACAGTTATGAAAATGAAAACCATAGTAAAGTGCTTTATTAGAAATAGACAGTTAATGCTGATATTAACACAAGTAAATGTGATCAATAGTTAATCAGTTATTTTGAAAATGAAAGTGCACAACTGTTGAGCAAATGCAATGAGGGGACAGTGAATGCACATGCCCGAAGCCATGGACAGCCCCAATCCATAGCACCCTGAGAGCAGTTGGGGGTTAGGTGCCTTGCTCAAGGGCACTTCAAATCATGTCCTGCCAGGGAATCAAACCAGCAACCTTCTGATTACAAGACCTGGTCTCTAACCGCCAGGCTATTTAAAAGAGAGCTGTAATTACTTTAATCATTAGTGTACTATTACCTCCTGAGAAAGTCATTAAAATTTGATTGTAGTGATTACAGTGTTAATGCAGCATTATTCACTCACCGATGCACAGTTCCTGAATAGTAACCCATTTACAATCACCGCTGTATTATAAAGAGACTTTTTAATTATTCAAATTAATTGTGATGGCAGTGTTTAGAGGCTACAAACGGTAAGAATTAACCAATTACAATTACTCTTAAACTTAAAAGGAAGCATGACAGACCTCACAGATGCCATGTGACAGGATTTGTTGCAGGTATAAATACATGAGCACACTAGTCAGTTATAGCAGAGTGTAATACCATCATCATGGACAAAGGACGTGATAATAGGGTACTAGGCAAAGGGTGGTAGCATCTCTAAAATCACTGTGTGATGTTATAGAGCCATTGGTGTGAAGGTGTACTGAGAATGGACTACTTGTTCACTGAGGTCCTCCCAATAGCATAACAGTGAGCACCAGAGGGGAACGATGACAACTGATGCACCGCATTAACCTCTTTAATGAACACAAGAGCAATAAAGAAAATGTCAGGGATCACCATGGAATTTGGCATCTGTGATGGCCAAGTTCATAGGGTGGTCACAATTTCCTGATGACCATGTAAATATAAAATATATAACATTTGCTTAACAAAGTGAAAAAGCAGCTGTGATGTAAAACAGCTGCAACTCCTCTGTCCTCTGCGTTGGGCTTGTGACTAAAAGAGAATCCTCAGTATTGATCTAGTGAGCTCTGGGTGTTATTTTATAAATATTAAACAGCAAAAGCTGATGGTATAATCATTAAAATTAATTTTAAAAGATAATTTTGCTGGTTAAAGGTGTGCATTTCATAGCAGTGTCAAACAATGTAAAGAGGCACGTTTAAGAGACTTTGAAAGGGCCCTCTTTAAAAGGTCAACACAACAGTCCTAACCAACTATATATGTGTGATGAATCGGGACGCGTCAGCCTGAGTAATGTATGTGAATATTAATGCACCCACAGTTTCAGCCAACACCAGTCAGCACACTGAGAGTCTGTCAAAGAGCAAATTACAGCCATGCTCATGCTCCTTTATTCCAAAGATCAGATTCAAGAAGGTGATGATTATCCTTGTCAGTGAAAGTTGTCGTCTAGACTAACTTTCTGCTGTGATGGAGCGCATGAGGGGTTACAGTGAATGCAAACTAAAGAAACAAATTTCATCTCTCTTTCTCTCTTTCTCTCTTTCTCTCTCTCTCTCTCTCTCTCTCTCTCTCTCTCTCTCTCTCTCTCTCTCTCTCTCTCTCTCTCTCTTTTGATGATGAATTCTGTCTGTGCTTCCGCTCTGCTCTTGTGGCCACTCCAAAGTTTCTCGGGCTGCTTTAAAGTCTAGTCTGTCCTTTCAGAGTGAAAATATATACAGTAGCAAGAGGTAAACACTCAAGTTTTAGCCGAGTCACACCGCTCTGTATCTGTAATGAGATACTAGTCGTGGTCAAGGTGCATCTTCCCCAGCTGCATGTCCTGCAGCCTGCCTCATGTGTATACTGCAGGCCAGGTGTTGAAGTAAGCAGTAATAAGAAAAAAGCAAATATATTTTACAAACCGGATTCCAAAAAAGTTGGGACACTAAACAAATTGTGAATAAAAACTGAATGCAATGATGTGGAGGTGC
>BRDA01067165.1:1793-18476 GCA_036984385.1 Crenuchus spilurus | reverse complement strand
TTATTGGTACTTGGTATCGGCAAGTACTTAAATGTAAGTACTTGTACTCGTACTCGGTTTTAAAAAATGTGGTATCGGTGCATCCCTAATTATATTGATTAAAAACTACATAGTGAACAGTATTAATTTACATTAGACAATTTGACAGAAATAGGGCCCACTTTAGACTAAGCAACATTACACAATATGTCAGGTTACTACAGAAATGCACATCTAATAGCTCACTTAATCTGAACTCATGCTTACTTGTAGCTCGGCACGCAGCCTTTTGTTCTCCTCATCCAGTTTGGCCTCCTTCTTCTGCATGGATGCTATCTCGTTGTTCTTGCTCACACGGAAGATCTCATAGTCCTTTCTGAGTCGCTCATACTCTGCTGCATACTCCAGCTCTACCGAGCCCGTGGACTTGAAGCTGGCACCGATGCCCCGTGGACCACGTCGGAATGAGCTACGCAGGAGCCGTGCTTTGGGCTTCACCTCCACTGGGATCTCACATGCCTCACCACCCTCTGCACCATAACCATCCTCAATCACGTCCCCAGGGCTCACTAGTGAGGAGGCTGTCCCCATGGTGGCTTCACCAATGTCCTACCTGGATAAAGGAGTACTGATCCTGTAGAAGGAAATGTGAAAACATAATAAACATGTCACATAAAAGTGATTCAGTGCCCAGATACTGTACAACTATTAGGGCAACAGACTTTGCTAACTGTTCTTCGTAAAAAGCATCACATGATTTTCTGTACAATTACATATAGTAACAACCAAGCAATAATATTTCAATGTAATAAAATCCAATACTTTTACATAACATTACATTTTGAATATTGTGGTGATCCATGTCTATTTTCCAGGCTTTTTCAGACACAAAATAGCATTTTATTATATACAAATGTTATACAGTATATACAGTATACAGACCCATTCCAAAAAATTAGAATATCATGGAAAAGTTTATTAATTTCCATAATTCTATTCAAAAAGTTAAACTTTCATAAATTATAGATTCAGGGCCCACAATTTAAGCCATTTCAAGTATTCAAGTATTTGTTTATTTTCACATAAATTGGGCTTACAGCTCAAAAAAAAAGAAATTAGGATCACATCAATTCAATCAAAATATGGTACTTTTAAAACGATATGTCAATCTTCAATACTTGGTTGGGTGCGACGTGGCATTGAGGCAATCAGCCTGTGGCATTGCCTGGGAGTTATGGAAGCCCAGATTTCCTTCCTTTCTCAATAAGGTTTAGTTCTGGCGAGTTGGCTGGCCAGTCAAGCACTGTGATGGCATGGGCATCAAACCAGGCTTTGGTGCTTCTGGTGGCATGGGAAGATGAAATCTGCATCTCCATACAGATCCTCAGCAGAAGTAATCATGAAGTCCTCTAAAACATTCTGGTAGATTGTTGTGATGACCTTGGATTTAAGAAAGCAGAGTTTACCAACACCTGCACCAGACATTGCACCCCATATCATGACTGACTGCGGATATTTGACACTGGACCTCAAGCAGTTTGGGTTCTGTTCCTCACCTGTCTTCCTCCAAACCCTTGGACATTGATTCCTGAATTAAAGGCACACTTTACTTTCATCGGAATGGAGAACCTTGGACCACTGGCCAACGGTCCAGCCCTTCTCCTTGGCCCAGTTGAGATGCTTCCTACATTGACTCAGGTTCAGAAGTGACGACCCATGGTCATGTCTTTTGCTGGTGCATCTTCTCCTGCCACATCTTCTCCTTCCACTAGACTTTCCATTGATATGCTTGGACACAGCACTCTGTGAACAGCCAGCCTCCTTAGCTATGAACTTTTGTGGCTTCCCCATCCTATGGAGGGTATCAGTGATGGTCTTCTGTCCATTTGTTATGTCTGCAGTCTTCTTCATATTGAACCAAACTGAGACAACTGAACCAAACTGAAGTGATGTAATGACACCTGGGGAAACTTGTGCAGGTGCTTTGAGTTTAGTATATGATTAGTGTGTCACACTCAGTTTAAAACATTAATGCCCTGCAAAATTTGGGCTGATTTCTACACAGTATTCAAATTTTTTGAAATCCTGTTTTCGTGGGTTCTATGAGCTGGAGGCCCAAATTATGTAAAAATAAACAAATAAATACTTGAAATCGTTTAAATTGTTGGCCCTGAATCTATAATCTATGAAAGTTAAATTTTTGGATGGAATATGAAAATTAATCAACTTTTCCACGATATAAAATTTTTTTGGAATGGGTTTATATATATATATATATATATATATATATATATATATATATATATATATATACTCCAGCACACAAGGCAGTCGTGGCAGCAACTGTCTCCACGCAGACTCCAGCACACAGGGCAGTCATGGCAACAACTGCCTTCACTCAGACTCCAGCACACAAGGCAGTCGTGGCAACAACTGTCTCCACGCAGACTCCAGCACACAAGGCAGTCGTGGCAACAACTGCCTTCACTCAGACTCCAGCACACGAGGCAGTTGTGGCAGCGACTGTCTCCACCCAGACTCCAACAACAGAGGGTCCATCTTTGCCCACATCTCTGGTGGCCACATGTCTGTCCTTGGTGGCCAGAAGAGCCACATATCCGTCCTAGGTGGCCAGGAGAGCCACATGCCTGTCCTCGGTGGCCAGGAGAGCCACGTGCCTGTCCTTGGTTGCCAGGAGAGCCACACGTCCATCCTTGGTGGCCAGGCATGCCATGCCCCCTTCGGTGGCCAGAAGTGCCACACCCCCTTCGGTGGACAGGAGAGCCACACCTTATGTGGACATTGGACTTTCAGCCCTAGCAGTCAGTAGAGCTACTTGGGAGCTACTGCCCCCATTGTTGGGCCCGACCTTTGGTTATCTTCACCCGCCCTCCTCCCCTGTGTCTTCTATTTGGGGGGGTTTCGGAGGGGGTGGGGTGTTGCTGCTATTGACATTGCTTGCACCCCCAGGCTTGATCAGAAGGATTAGTTATTGCATAATTGTGATTTGATATTGTCTGTTGAAGGATCTGCATCCAAAAACCTCCCAGACAGGAAAAAAAATCCAATAGGATTTACTGTATTCAAAACAAATGAAACTGTTGTGTCTGGAAGACTACCAGATCACTGGTCATCACAGGCAGCTGAGCTAAAAGCTCTAACTGAAGTCTGCAAAGCTGCAGAGATTATATCTGTTACCATTTATACAAAGAGTAGATATGGGTTTGGGTTATCCGTGATTAATGGGCATGAAAGAAAATTGATCACCAATCCTGGATCACAAATAAGTGCACCACCAGCTCATCTCTGAGCTCCTGGATGCTATTCAAACTACCTACAGAAATAAGTCTGTACAAGGTAAATGTGCGGCATATCAGAAGACAGGATGTGGTCTCAAAGGAAACAAGCATGCAGCCACTGCGGCTGAACAAAACCACACAGCCTGCATGTCACTATAAGAAATGCAGAAAGCTGCTAAAGCACAAGAGAGGGCTGACTGGAAGAGAGATGGATGCAGACTCATAAATGAGGTTTGGACACTGCAATTAGACCTGTTTACCTAAAAGTATCTTTCCATATATAACTGTTTTGCTGCATGGGAAAACTAATGCAGCAAAAGGAGGGATATGGTGGACTTTTGTTGCCGGTGGTTTAGACATTAATGGCTGTATATTTAGTTATTTTGAGGAAAGAATAAATTTACACTGTTATATAAGCTGCACACAGACTACTTTTCATTGTGTCTAAGTGTCATTTTGTCCCATGCAAAGATATACTTAAATATCTGCAGAAATGTGAGGGGTGTACTCACTTTTGTGATACACTGTATATACCCCAGTGCCCTCAGAACTTAACAATATTTCTTTCTACATTGCCCAACTTGTGCACAACTTGATATAGCCCAGTGCTCTCTCATATTCGAATATTATGATCCATATGATGACCCTCTTCTAATTTCCTTAACAGTACACCACTGCTGTTCCTGGTCAGAAATGACTGGTTATTAGTCATGAATGTGTGAGACTACAGTAAATGTATGAATCAGGTTCAGGCACATGTTCATTCATCAGAGGGACAGTTCCTCTCTCCCACATCGTCACATGTACTTTATGCACACACACACACACACACACACACACACACACACACACACACACCTCACTCCCCTTCTTGGCTACCATGGAAAACCCCATGGTAATGTTTCCCCAAAAGGTACAGCACCTTTTTGGCAGTTTCACAAATAATCACATTATTTCAATAATATATAATTATGCACAATTTCTGGCAGTTCTGGTATATAAAGTTTTTAGTGAGGTCTTTCTCTGTGGCAGCATAATGACTAAACTGTATATAGTACATGAAGCTTCAAAGACCAGATGTCAGAGCTACAGCTAGAAAAGACAGAGAAGACAACAGAAAAAATGTAAAGCACCAAGGAATGTGAAAATGAGCACTATGTGGCATAAATGTAGTGCATTTAAAGCACATACTGTACAACAGCCACCATGTACTGTCCAATATGTTCAAAAACTGTGTTTGTGTTATTGTTAGTAATATTCTTTCTGTTGTTATTTAACCCTGCTTCAAATTTACTAACATTTGACCAATGTGACACCAGCAATTTAAAGCCTGAAAAACTATTATTATTAACAATTTTAACCAAGTTTGTGTCACATATTTTATGATGGCGTGTTGGCTACTTAGTAAAAAAAAAAAAACACCCACCCACTTAGAAAACTCACATTCTCACATTCTCCTTAGTCTCAGACACATCATCCTCTGTCTGAGATACGTCACGCCCCTCACTCATGCCTTCCCATGTCTCACTTTCTGCATCGCTCCCTGTCTGCTTTTCTTTCACTCATGGGTCTTTCAATCACTCCAGTCATTCGCATGGGCTCAGAATTGTGGCACAAACATAACACGATAGAGCAGCATGAACACAGTCATTAGCATGGCGACGCCAAAACCAAAAAATGTAACCCCCACAGGGAAAACCAGGTCAAAGTCTTTTTTTTTAGTTGTATGCATATTTGTAAAGAGTACTGTTAGAGGAAGCCTCACACAAAGTTTCAGTTGATTACCTCTCACACTTTCAGAGATATAGCATTCAGAGTCATAGAATACTGAAAGTCAACTCAGTTTATTTGTGTCACAAGACATAAAAAGTTGATCAAAATAAACTCAAATCTACCAGAAATTAAGACTGAAAGACGATGCTGGATCTGTTACATCTGCTGAAGACATTTTTACCTGCTCACGTTTGGTGGATGGATACATGAGCTCAAACACAATTCTACACTGAAGTAGTTCAGGAGCCAATTGACACCCAACAAGCTTGTGCACCTCTGCGGTAGAATAGTTCTACATCAGGATTCGTAGGATCACAGAAACACGTTTTTTGGGAAAATTCTGCAAATTCGAATGGCTTTCTTCACAAAAACAACTCTTTTGGTGAATTTAAGTTTGGTTTTTGATCAAAACATGTACTACGATATTTGAGACTATTATCTTTCATAAGTTTTGTTGTTAATGTGAGTGACAGACTGAATGACATGATATCTCAATATGTTACCCAGCAACTTTGGCCTTGTTTTTCCAGGCAGGGTCGCAAATGTTCTCCTGCATACACAAATTGTGGAAAATGGCTCAAGGAGGTGAAGTGTTGACAGATTTTGCCTACATCGCTGATGAAGATGGGAATCCTACAGACACAAGTGGCAACAGCAGTAACTTGGCTAAGCATTTGGCAGACAAGCAGCCCAACCTCTACAGAGAGCTGAAAACTCCACTGGTTAGTAAAGTTAATGGCTATACCATTATAAGTGCTAAGTGAAATATTTTGTTTGTAACTGTTTACGTCGGCCATAAGCTGTAATTACTCACCTTCACACGTGGCTCATGATGAAGCTCACGTGTTCACATTTCCATCGCTGTTAGGCAGGATGTATTATATAGTAATTTGATTGCTTTATTTAGCAAGGTTTTGTTTGAATTTCATTCATTCATTATCTCACCCGCTTAATCCTTATCAGGGTCGCGGTTAGTCCCCTACCCCCTCACTGGGGGCAGGGCATAACACTATTCAACTAAGCCCAGGACAGGGCGCCAGTCCATCGCTGGGTGAACACACACGCACACACATACACACTGACATTTTTTTTTTTAGAGTAGCCAATTCACCTGACCTCCATGTTTTTGGACTGTGGGAGGAAACCGGAGTCCCCGGAGGAAACCCACGCAGACACGGGGAGAACATGGAAACTCCGCTCAGATGTGGACTCGAACCCAAGACCTCAGCGCTGAGAGGTGAACGTGCTAACCACTAAGCCACCGTGCCGCCCTTGTTTGAATTTAATTTTTTTAATAATTTTTTTTTCAGTGTTTTTAGTGTTAAATAAACAACTGAATTACAGACAAAGGAATTACTTTATATTTGTGTTGTATCTTTGCCAAAGTATCGTTTTGGTATTGAGAATCGTGATACTAAGCTTAGTATCATTATCAAATTCAAAATTGTGGTATTGTGACAACCCTAGACTCTGATTCACCCCTCTTTATATACCAGGTCTGAACATTCTCTCATTGCTTGTTATTGAAGTGCTTTGCACTCTATTTTGTGGCCATCCTCTGTTTCCAGGTCTTGTAGTTATTTTTCCCTTCTTGCTGTTCTTAGTTAGCCTGTGCTATTCAGAGTAATCTTTATTGTTTTGAGTCTTCCTATGTTCTTGTCGGTCATCCTTTGTTATTCAGAGTTATGTTGTGTTTCTTTGTTCATTTGTCTGCCCTGTCTTGGTTCAAGTACTGTGCTGTCATCATTAAGCCATTAACTTTATTAATAAACATTAACTTGTTTTTTTTTACCTGCGCACATCTTCTCTCATTCGCTTTGTCCATGTTACAACACATACTCCTCTGTCTCCTCTGCCTCAGACACATCAAACTGTCTCAGATACATCATCCTTTGTATTAGATACATCATCCTCTGTGTCACTGTCACTGACTCCAATCATTATGAAGTGCTTCGAAAGAGTGCTGCTGCCCCACATTCAGAGCAGTATACCAGTTAAAAAAAGTTATTTGTCAAAGAATAAGGATTTTTTTGAAAAAGCAGTTTTCACAGTCAGTTGAAATGAGTAGATCAGAAAGGTGTTTGTACATAACTTTTGATATTTATTGCACATCAACAGGCCAGTGCAGGATAAAATCATTTAAAATACCAAATCTTTGTAAAAATAAATAAATAAGTAAATAAATAAATAAATAAAGCAAAAGTAAACAGTTACACAATATAAAGTGCACTTACATCTATCAAATTAAATTCTCTCAACCTGAGACAACTGGTTTGTTCACAACAGAAGTAAACTTAACACAACCTCTATAGTCTTATTCTTTAAAAATCAAGCCTTTGCTGGTTGGCGGACTTTGCTCCGAGTCCTTTGCTAGTGGACGGCTTACTATCATCTGTTGTGTCGGTGTTTAGCCACTAACTTTGTAGCTGCGTGGGTCGTTGTGAGATGCTTTATTAAATTAGAGTTGCTTACAGTGGATGTCGACAAAGTCTTCGCCCGAGGACATAATGTACACATTACATGCACGTTTTTGCCTTTAACCCCAATGAATTTGAAATAATGTTTATATCGCCACCTTGAAAATGCTAACTTTTCTTCGGCTTGCTCCTGATTCGCCATTTCTTCCCTCTACTCCGTTTGTGTCGTGTGTCACTGGTGTGCTTCGGCACACGTGTAAAAACACTGGCTCTGATTGGCTACCATAACACTGCCTTAGCCAATCGCTTACTGATTTAAGTTAAACAGGTGTTACACCGAGAACTGTGACCTATCGAGATCTGTGACTTCTTCTATGAAGTCACAGATCTCGATAGGTCACAGTTCTGGGTGTAACACCTGTTAGTTCCTCATTAGTCTGGGCAGAGGTCCGTGGGATTACTGTTAGTATATCAATATATAGTAACACACCGCTTTTAATGACGAGTAACGTCAACGCCGTTGTAACGACAGGAAAAGTAATTAATTATTTTATCCCGTTACTGACAAAATGACGATGTTATCTAACGCAGTTATTTTTAACGCCGTTATTCGCAACACTGACTATTACAGACTGTTGCAATATAATGTAGCTCACTAATGCACAATGCACAATGTAAATAACTCCACTGCACAATATGTATATAGTGTGTGTTTTTCTGGTTTTCTCTTAGAGCTTATATTTATATACAGTATATATACACTGTTCAAAAAAATAGAAAGGAGAGGCAATTAGCAAGACAACTCCTATACAGGAGTGGTTCTGCAGGTGATGACAACAGACCTTTTCTCTGTTTTCATCCTTTATGGCTGATGTTTTGGTCACTTTGCATTTTGTCAGTTCTCTCACCATAGAGGTAGCATGAGGCGTCATCTCATAAGCTAAATTGCTAGTTAGCTGCTAAAATTAGCGTAAACAGAGAGTTAACTTGCTGCTTACTCATATTGATAGCTGTAAAGGTTAACATTAGCGATGACAATTTGATTAATTAGCCTTAACACACATTCATGTGTTTTCTGTAACGTTATAACAGTGATGTGTTTGAATAGGAATGTTAATGTTTTCTAACGTTACGTTTCAGTGCTACATTTACACTTTATGCTAAACAGTTAAATAATTGTTTGTTGCAACAAGTTGCATATTTCATTAAAGGTTTAATGAACTATGGTCTTAATTGTTTTTATTTTTAGTTAACATATAGCTGAAATCTAATGGCGGTTATATAATAGCAGCTGCATTCTAGTGCAATAAGCTGTATGTTTTAAATTCAATTAACATATGATCTGATTAGTCGACTAATCGTAAAAAATAATCGGTGATTATTCGACCATAAATATAATCGTTTGTGGCAGCCAATAATTGTGGAACAGGTCATTTTATGGGAAATAATTATTTCATAGACAGGATTTTTTTCTTTTTTTCACTTCAGTTGAAGGTTCCTTTTTACTAAACTTTTTCAGAGTGAGATTATTCTTCTGCAATAAACAATGTATTTATTTTAAGGCTTTTAACACATTTTAGCTGAGGGTAGGGCTGCCACAAACGATTATATTTATGGTCGAATAATCACCGATCTTAGCTTATCACAGCTTATCGCACTAGAATGCTGCTGCTATTATATAACCGTCATTAGATTTTAGCTATATGCTAACTAAAAATAAAAACAATTAAGACCATAGTTCATTAAACCTTTAATGAAATATGCAGCTTGTTGCAACAAACAATTATTTAACTGTTTAGCATAAAGTGTAAATGTAGCACTGAAATGTCTAAGAAATAATTATTTCCCATAAAATGGCCATTTCCACAATTATTGGCTCCCTTAACAATTTCTTGGAAATAAATGTATTTGAACCATTTTTGTCATTTCTACTGTAGTTTATATAGTGGATCAAAGTATCTAGGAACATTTAATTAGTAATTAATAATTTCCTGTTTCCCTGAGGTATAAATATGGCATCACCCAAATGCCTATTTCTTTTACTCACTCTTAAACATGGGAAAGACAAGAGAAGACACTATTCAAATAAGGCAGATGTGTGTTGACCTTCATAAATCAGGCAATGGCTACAAGAAAATAGGCACTCACCTGCAGATGCCCTTATCTACAGTCAGAGCAATAATCAAAATATTCAAAACATCTGGAACTGTGACAAACAAGCCTGGAAGGGGACACAAGTGTATTTTGCCACCATGCACAGTGAGAAGGATGGTAAGAGAAGTAAAAAGTTCTCCAAAGCTCACTGTAAGAGAATTGAATCAAATGGTAGCATCTTGGGGTTACGAGGTCTCCCAAACAACCATCAGGCGCTTTCTACATGCCAACAAGCTGTTTGGGAGGCATCAGTGTAGGAAGACGCACACCACGTAAATGATGACGGCAGTACGTGGGCGTGTCATAATAAAAGTCCTTGGAGCTTTCGCAAAAATGCAGTGTGGAAACAAACCTAACCGAACCAAATATATACAAAATAACAAACACACAAAATGTATAAAAAAAATAATAAAATAAATAAAAAATAAATTAATAAATAAAAAAAGTGGTTTTTGTGTGCCACATGCTATTGTTATTTTGCTCTGTTCATATCTACACTGTCTAGCAACCCTGACATCTAGCATATGTAAAGATAAGATTGCTTAAATTTGAAAGTTATGCTAAAGTTAAATATTTCTTTAATGTTGTGGCAGAAATGTTTGCTAGTGTGGATATGAACTGGACAAAACAGCATGAATAGTATGTAGCATACTAAAAACATTATGTGAATGTTTTCATGGTTTGATGTAATGTTGTGTAATGTTTGTAATATTAACATTTCAGACATTGTTTTTATAAGTAACATGTTTACATTTCAGACAATATGTTTTTATTTATTTTTATATACTTATTTTTATTTTATCTACTATTCAGTTGATGATGCAATACTTTTTGTGCTCAGAAATGTTCATTATGAAGCACCTTTGAGAGCTGCATTAATAGGTTATGGAGAAATGGCGTGACCCTCTTGATAGGAGAAGTAAGCCATTAAGTAAGTTATGTAGGTATATGAGGTATATTTGATGTTTATTAGGTTTAGTTTATGTTGAAATAAAATCAGTTTGTATACGACCGTCTATATTGATTTAAATGTGTAAACTGGGATAGATTAGACCGTATTTGTATGACTTGACTTGTGACTTGCTTGACTTATAGCAGGGACTCGACTTGACTTGCTTGGTTTTCACCACAGTGACTTGTGACTTGCTTGAGACTTGAAGGCGATGACTTGAGACTTGCTTGTGATTTGCACATAAGGGACTTACTCTCACCTCTGCTAGCTAGCTAAACTAGCATTAGATTGAGTCTAGCAAATAAATGAAATGCTGGAATCAGAGCCTCTAATCTCATGACACCTTAATGTCAGGTAGCTAGCAAGCTTCAGTTTACACAACTTCATTCACATCCTGCTCTCAGAACATCTTTTAATCTTCTGCCATTTATATACAGCTTACTTTTATTATGGCAGTGTTTTTATTATGGCACAAACCTTACATCTTATTCTTACAGTGTATAAGAATATAAGAATAGAATTTAAGAATATATAAGAATAAGAATAGAATAGAATTTAAGGCTTTCCTAGCAATGAGCTTGGCGCCGGATTTAACGTTGTCATGACCATGCCCATCCGTGCCCTCACAAATTATTCCATTACGTAAAACTCTAATGAGCGTGAATTACGAAGCTGCCAAAACACGCTTTCAAATTAAACTGTTTTACGCACTTTCTGCTTTTTGTGCTGTATCATTTTTGGGTGGGACAAACCTACCCGTTTCTGATATTGGGTGGGACACATCCCCCCTGTCCCCACTCAGTGTCTATGCCTATGGTCTCAGACACATCATCATCTGTCTCAGAAACCATCCTCTATCTCAGACACATCGTCATCTGTCTCAGACACAGTCTTCTCTGTCTCAGACATATCATCCTCTGTCACAGACACATCATCCTCCATCTCAGACACATTCTCCTCTGTCTCAGACACATTCTCCTCTGTCTCAAACAGACTCCTCTGTCTCAGACACATTCTCCTCTGTCTCAGACATATTCTCCTCTGTCTCAGACAGACTCCTCTGTCTCAGACACATTCTCCTCTGTCTCAGACATATTCTCCTCTGTCTCAAACAGACTCCTCTGTCTCAGACACATTCTCCTCTGTCTCAGACATATTCTTCTCTGTCTCAGACAGACTCCTCTGTCTCAGACACATTCTCCTTTGTAAAATGTTGATATTTTAATATGTATTATACAGCTAAAACAGCCCAAATATACCCAAAAGTACACACATTTGTTCAGCATGTGTACAGAACATCATGTTAATTTCATGTTTACCCAGTTGTCATCTTTAAATTAGAAAAAGTCATTACATATGAAGCAAAATATTATGTCAATCATTTATTTAAAGACGTTAAACACTGAATGAGATCAAACTGTCCCCAAAGATAATAGGGTAATGTGTTTAGATATTAATTTTAGATATGTGTATAATTCTGGGCTTATGTCCTTTGTATACTAATGAAATCATTTTGACTGCAAACACAAAATACTAAAAATCTGAAATGGGTTCAAAACATGTTCTTGTTAAACTTTAACACAAAGGATTCTGTAATAAATAGCAGAATTTGTTTTGTCTGAGTATTTCTAATAGTCTAAATGATCCGTAAATTATTTTTTTACTCAGAAACTTGTATGAGCTCAGATCAGTGATGCCTAGAGGCCAAAACAGCAAATAGAAGTTTAAATCTTTAATGTTCAAGATGATATAAAACTTATCACAACTTTACTGTGTTTATTATAACGGGTTTATAACCCGCTATAACTGAGCGGTTATTTTATTTATTTATTTATTTTTTACCAGAAACACAAAACTCGTTAACATGAAATGAACACAACAGGATGAGTCCTCTTCACTACAGTCCTACGGGTTTCAGTAGTTCTGCTTAAATCTGTTCACCAGTAACTTTAAAAGTCCTAAAAATTTTGAACTCTCTGACATTAACCCACAACATCAGTAACGTTACTCTCTAACTGTACACAGCTAAAAATCGCTACACAACACGACAGCGGACTGTTTCGGTGCTTGTATTTGAATATTAAATCTCACTTACATTTAGAAAGTGGACGGAGATAAACAAACGCAAAAATCTAGCCCATTTCCCCCATCACCCGGGCAACCGCCTTCCTCTACAGGATCCCTCTGCGGACAAACTAGTCTGAGCGTTTCAGAAATTACTGTGTCCTACGTCACTGACAGTGGCCTGTGGTACACTAGTGCTTCTGCAAACTTTGGAATATGGTGAATAAAGATCATTGTGCTCAATATTTCATTCAAAAAGGCAAACTGTCATATATTTTATATTTATTATACATAAACTGGCATGTTTCAAATCTTTAATTATATTGTGCATTGCAAAGCAATGCACAATATACTGTTATTTGATTTTTCATATATTCTTCTTCTTCTTCTTCTTCTTACATTTAGAGGCATTTAGCAGATGCTTTTATCCAAAGCGACTTACAATTGGGGGTTAGGTGCCTTGCTTAAGGGCACTTCAGTCGTGACCTGCCCAGGGATCAAACCGCCGACCTTCAGGTCACCAGACCAAATCCTTAGCCACTAGGCCACAGCTGCCCCTTCTTGTGCCATCGCAACCGCCTTGAGTGCCATAGCAACCGCCTTGTGACCCATAGCAACGGCCTTGAGGACCATAGCAACGGCCTTGGGGCCCCTAGCAACGGCCTTGGGAACCATAGCAACGGGCTTGGGACCCATAGCAACTGCCTTGGGTGCCATAGCAACGGCCTTGGGTGCCATAGCAACTGCCTTGGGTCCCATAGCAACTGCCTTGGGTCCCATAGCAACTGCCTTGGGTGCCATAGCAACCACCTTGGGGACCATAGCAACCGCCTTGGAGGCCATAACAACCACCTTGGGGGCCATAGCAACCACCTTGGGTGCCATAGCAACTGCCTTGGGGGCCATAGCAACCACCACAAATACCAAAGCATCACGTTACAAACCAACTGGGATACCTTAGCTTGTGGGCCATGTTATCAATGCGCAATATCCCGCGTTTCCTTCAGGAAATGCACTTTTGTAGTTTTAATGTTGATACTGTTTGAATAGTCATTTACTCTAAATGAAATACTCAAATTTTTTTGACATTCTGCATTTCTGCTTAACTATAAGCCAAACTGTAAAGGCTTGAAATGTCATTTTATGTGTAATAAATATAATATGGCCATTTATTTTTTTATTAAACTATGAACAATTAGCTTTTTCAGGTTTTGTTTTTGAATGTGACACTGTAGACATGAAGAATGATAAATGACAGCACTTATTCAGAACTCCTGTAAGTGCCTTTCCCACAGTAGTTTTGTATGAAAGGACAACACTGGTCATTTAAAGGAATACTTGGCTAGTCCTCCAAAGCATTCTCTATTTAACCTGGTTTTGTATCAACAAGGCAATTCACTCATTTTTGCTTATCAGCTGGTGCTCTTCACCAGGGTCATATCTTAAAGGCTGGATTAATGTTCATGTAAAAATATGCAAAGAAAATGTTGATATTTGTGTAGTTTGTATCTCCCAGAATATGCTGCCTTAATAAAGTATAGACAGGGGCGGATTTAACCAACACACAAACCACGCAATTGCTTGGGGCCCCGGAAATCAGGGGCCAAAAGAGGTTGGCAAAAAAAGACCGTTTTGGTTCTCTGCTGATTTTTCCATCAAAAACCAGTGTTACGCTATATTAAAAAGACATGGGTCAAGCAATAGGACCCAGCAATAAACATTCACTCAGTCAGACGCCTATTTCTCTTTAAGCCTCCCATACACCTAACGACTTTGAAAAGATCCTGAAAAGATTTTTAACAGACTAAAGTCTGACACCATCACATCTACAGACTTTTTAATCACAGTCTAGTTGCAGGCTTAAGATTTTGGAAAGACTGTGGATCTTGCAGAGTCACTAATTTAAAGACTGCAACTAGATTCTTTTGAGATTATTTCCCATCTACTTTTGTTTAACACAGAATTGATGCAATAAAGAGCATAATTATTGCAAAATGTGTATTTATTAAAGCTTTCATTGTATCAAAAATAACTCAACGCACAATAAGACAACATAGTGCAAAATCTAAATAGTAACATGCATTACAAATACAGAGCTATCATAGCTCAAAATACTGTCAACATAGGATTCACATCCATGCATTCCTGGTCCTGTGTGTCTGCATGCTCCTCATTTTCTTCAAGCTGTAGGGGAAAACAATAACTTTTAAGATTAAAATTATTGTTAATTTGTGTTTAGTTAGCTAATTAGCTTTAGCATAGCACACTCACCTGGGATTTTGAAGGATTCACCAATTTGTCCACTTTTTTCCATTTTCGTCTTCGTTGTGTAGTAAAACACTCTTGCTTGCTCCATTAGGTTCTCCGTTTTTTCTACAGTCCAGGAGAACCATAGTTTCCGAGCTCTACCCACCAGACATTCATGTATTTACTATTTGTCTTTGCGGCTTTCCGTAGCTCTCCTATTGGTTCCCAACAGTATTTGTTCTGGTCAACCAGGGGTCAAGTCTTACGACTTGCGATAATATTAAACATTTTATCATTTAACATATTAAACATATTTTTATTTAACATATTAAACATTTTCACGACGCAAAAAAGACTGACTAAAACTTTCAGTCCTGACCACCTTACATTTAACGATCGAGATGAGACTGCAACTCGACTCTAGCAAGACTCTCGTGATTTTAGCCCGACTTTGAAAATTTGTCTGCGACTGTAAAATTGTGTGAAAGTCGTTAGGTGTTTTTAGACAAGCTCATCGGCTCTGTTCTTGCTAACGTGTGACTGGCTGTCCCAGCGGTCACTCCGTCAGCGTCTGGACTTTCAAACCATCCATCCATCCATTATCACTAGGGTGACCAGATGTCCCACGCATTTTCAATACTTTTCACGCGTCTTGCAAATTGAGACGTTGTCCCACATTGTTATTAATAGTCAGACTCCAGTGTTTTATAATCTGGCATTTCTCAGATGGCTGTGTGGGGAAAGCAGTGAGAGCTGGACGGGGCGGGCTGTTTGATCATGTCAACCGCGGACGCAGGTTAAGGGCGCGCCCACCAACACAAATGCAAATCAGGTCAGAACAGCGCCGGTGTTGTGCCAAATTCTGACTCCCCGCCAGAATCCGACTCCCCTTCGCGTGCACGCACATCACACAGCGGTACGAACTAATCACACTTTGTTTCTGTTGTTTCTGTATTTAAATAACTACTATTATCATAATTTCACAGAAAACAACAGAACATCTCACAAAGTATTAGTTGTGTTATAGTTAACAAATGGAAGTTCTAATGAATTCATATATTCAGTATTCATATTCAAACAAGCTAATTAATCACAGTTCATATTTAGAAACAATGTTTAAGCTTTGATTGGTCAAATGTCTTAGTCTATAGATTAAATGCTCAAATCCCTACTTTTATCAAATCAGCAGAGTTAAAAGTGCATATTTTTGTGTAATTAAATGAAAAATAAGTTGATTCTTGCAGGTTTTTGACGTGGTGCTGACAACAAGTTCAAAGCAACATTTTTGCTTGTTTAAGTGTCCTGTTTTTCTATGCTGTTCTAACAGGCTCCACACAGGATTACGTGTAAGTGGAGTGTAAAACCCCACATATGTCAAATGTCTAGGTGTGTAGATGTTACCCTCAAAAGCATTTTAATGTAGCTTCTTCACAGGGGATTTTTTTTGGGGGGGAGTATGATTTTGGCAGTGCTATTGTTACACTTGCCGAAATTACACTCCCCTCTTATCTTTGCACTGTAAGGCCTGATACACATGAAAACATGAGGGTCATTATTTTACTGGGACAGTGTGATTTTATGTAAACTCCCATTGAAGATGTGTGGATGTGTTCTGTGGTTTTAGTCAAAGTACACATAGTCCGGAATGTCACGTTTCTATTCTCCCCTCACATTAAAGCCGTTCACATTGTTATCGTGACGGTTTTAGTATGAGGGGGGGTTTTTTTTAGGGGACACTTCTTCGATGTAATTTTACGAAAACTCCCATTGTAGATGTGTGGATCTGTAAACTGTATAC
>BRDA01067159.1:0-13582 GCA_036984385.1 Crenuchus spilurus | reverse complement strand
CTGCTGCGTACAGCTCAGTATTTCAGTCGAACCCCAGAACCAACAAACGGTTCTAACAGAACACAGCATATGTTGCCCTTAAATCTGAGTGAAAATAAGCTTTACCAAGAACACTAACAACAACCCCCATGCCATGACAGACCCTGATACTGACACAACCCCCTCATACCATGACAGACCCTGGTACTGACACAACCCCCTCATACCATGACAAACTCTGACTTTTGGACTTGAGTCTGAATGGTTCTTTTAGTCTTCTGGATCAAACACACACTGTTGGTTCTGACCACAGTACATCTGTCCACTGTCTGCTGGTCCAGATGTGTGTGAGCTCAGAGAAGTGGACTCTGCTTGTGGTGAACATAAGACTTGTGTGTTACACAGTAAAGGTGTAAGTGGTGTTAGTGAATGTAACTTTGTGTTGTAGTGACTGATAAAGGTTTACTAAAGTCAGTTCTGCTCCATGTGCTTCTACCAGATAGAGATGAATGATGGTTGTTGATGCAGTACTGTCTGAGGGATCAGAGATCACAGCTGCTCAGTTTAGACTTGTGTACTTTACTCACTGAAATTCCTTCAGATTCCCTGAATAATTTAATGATGTTATGTCTGTAGAGGAGAGATAATTACATCACTTCAGTCTTTGTTTTTAAACATTTCAATACTTTTCAACACATTTGTTGACAAACTGGAGACCTTCTGTCCATCTTTGCTCCTCAAAGACTCATGGATACAGATCATGTTCTAAATCCTGATTACAATCACCTGTTGACATCACTTGTTTGAAATCAGCATTTATTTATTTACCTAATTACCCGCTTGCTATTAATGATTAGTTTAACCAATTAAATCATTATTATTCAATATATTCATCTGTATGTCCACATGTTTTACTTTCTTTCATTTCTCTTCTTGTCACAACCATTGTTTATTTTTAATTGTTATAGAACTTATTTTACATGAAACAGTAGAAGTCATGTCACCCCTTACACTTCCCGTAGAGTATTACAGTCTGTCAGAATATTTGTGTGAACATTGTATAAGTAACTGAGTCATTTGTAAGCATTGTTTTTGTGATATTATCTTTAAGTATGCTCAGAAACCACGCTGTGCTTCTGCCTCTGCCTCTGAACTCACAGAGACAGAAATGGAGAGAAAGAGCGAGCAGTAAAGAGCCATTAAACTCTTGGCAGTGACTGCTCTCGTTTCTACAATTAATGCCCTATTTTTCCTCCACTGCACTTGGTTACACTGGAGAGTTTATTTAAGTAAAATCACTTTGGCTGATAGTGAAGGGCTCTTAGATTTCACACTGAAACAGAGTCAATAACATCAGGTCTCACATCAGACTCTTCCACAGTCATTAGGCAGAGTTATTGATCACAGGCCGTTAGGGTGCGTTCGTTAGGCAACGTTTCAGTCGTAGGATAGTTTGTCATGTAGTGACTGGAGTCTGCAGGCATTTCTGCAGGCTGGCTTTAGTCTCTTGCTTTCAGAGATGAAGGATATCTTAGCTCATGTTTAGCAACCTGAGGGTTCTCCACAAGGTGGCAGTGTTGAGTAGAAACATTAGTGCAGGTGGTGAAGCTATAAGTTGAGCTACATTTCCTGGTA
The DNA here is from genome assembly GCA_036984385.1 of Crenuchus spilurus. Classification (NCBI taxonomy): domain Eukaryota; kingdom Metazoa; phylum Chordata; class Actinopteri; order Characiformes; family Crenuchidae; genus Crenuchus; species Crenuchus spilurus. The sequence continues at coordinate 11,968 of BRDA01067159.1, read as the reverse complement.
TATTTTGGGGGAAAAAAGCTTCTGGACCATCACCTTTACATTTACATTTAATGCTTTTATTCACAGACACGTGCAAATGTGCACTGCAGTTAAAATAACATAAAAAAATCCTGAGCTAGTTTGTATAGACTAGAATGCAGACGTTTACAGTACACTCTTAAAAAGGAGATACTGTAATGGTTCTTTGCTAAAAGTAGCAAATTCTAATCGTCCATAAACACTCAAAGAACCTTCTGAATGTGTTCTTTACAGTTCAGGAAACCTGGTGAAAGTTTTTTTTGAGATTGAAAAATGTTTTTAAAGCAACAGTTTTTATAGTTCTGCTGTAGTTATAATGACAAGCTTGTAATAATAGTGGAACCCTTTTTGGTGCTATTCAGAACCATTTTCAAAAGGCTTCTATTTGTATATAGAACCATCTACAGCACACTGCTCATCAATCCAAAGAACCCTGTCATCATGCAAAGAACCCTTTGGGTTCTCTGAGTGTTCATGGTTCTGTATATAACTATGTTCTTTACTAAAGAACCCTTTAAATATCATCTCTTTTAATAGTGTACCAAAAAGGGTTTCCCTACTAACCCTTTAACCCTTTCCTGCCCTCACCTCCAAAAGTCTTTATGTTGCTGCTGCTGTTGAAGTCCATAAATCCATATGATGGCTGAGGAGCATTTAGGAAAACATCTGGAACCAAACTGTTCTTCAGTCTAAATATCTATTTATTATTTATTTGTTTTTTCAAAACAAAATTATTGCTGGGTCTACTGTATTTATATTGATTAGCATTTGCTCTGATATACTGATTTTTACAAGTAAACACACTTATTTCCAAGACAAGTGGCATGTTTAGGTACAACAGCATTTCTCCTTGAGGATCAGATGGATTCATTAAATTTAACAGTTCAGCATCCAGCTTCCAGACTTTTGCTCTGGAATCTAAATGGTGGAGTGAACTTGTCCTGGGTGTCCCAATGACAGAGTCGCTTGGTGTCTTCAACCGATGACTGAAGACCAGGAGTACTTATCCTACACTTACTAAAGTCTTATGATTGTACTCATGTCTCTCAGGCACTGTATGCTGAGTTGTGTATCTAGGTATCCCAACTGACTTCTGTATTTTGCAGCATCTAAGCTGGTATCTTCTTGATTCTATCCTACACACTAGCTAGGAAACTCTTCCTGGGTAACCAGCAAAGCGCTTCAGTAAGTCATGCAGAATAAAATGCCTTAAATACAAATGATTTAACAGAGTGAAGTACTGATTAACCACAGCAGGGATAGGAGGATACTAGTAATACAGAGGGCAGGAAAGGGTTAAAACATTAGCATACATACAACTGCTACTTATCCTATTATTAGTGTTAATTCTAATATTAGTGTTTTTACTAAACACTTTGTCACTCCCCTCATGATTGTGTTTTCATTCCCCATGTGCTTTTGTTGACATGTATGTGCCTCATCACATCATCCTGCCCCCAATGTTCTAAAGTTGTCTAATTGCACAGCCCTGCTTGTTCCTTTCCCTTTGATTACATTTGTTATTTTGCCTTTTCTTTCATTTGAGTCATTGATCATCAGTCAGTGAATGTATATCTCCATGTGAAGTATATAGTGTATAACCACAGCCTCATCTTTGTTTTGTTTTTGGTAGCACCCATGTTTTGGATCTCACCTCTGCCTCTTCCTCCTATACACACATAATGTTACACACTTACTGGACAAAAATATCACTTTTACGACCTCCACTCATTGTCCAGTTGAGCTCGACTGAGCGTACAGGTACACATACAGACTGTAGTCCATCTGTTTCTCTGTATACTGCCTGTTCTTCAATAATTAGGCCCCCCCACAGAGCATGTTGATCATTCTCAGTGACACTGATGTCGTGGTGGTGTGTCAGAGCTGCTGATGTTTCACCTCAGTGTCACTGCTGGAGTGAAAATAGTGCAGCTAACAGCATCAGGACTAGAGGACCAACTGAACTAACGTCTCTGACTTTACATCTACAAGGTGAACCAACAAGGTAGGTGTTTCTAATAGAGCACTGAGAATGATCCACCAGTGGGGGTCCTGAGCATTGAAGAACAGAATGTAGACAGAAACAGATCAAATCAATCAATCAAAACTTTATTTATATATCACTTTTCTTACAAATCAAATTCAAAGTGCTTTACTGGTGACTGACAGGAAAAGATGATAATTAAAAAAAGATTATATAAATAATAACAATATAAGCAATAAAAGTTAAATACAATATAAAATCTAACACTATAGATTAAAAGTAAAATTGATCTAATAAAATAAAGTAAATAAAAAAGAATTGAAATAAATAAAAATAGAAATAAAGGAAAGGAATGAAAGCTAAAATCATGCTGATGAAAAACTAAACATAAGATGCAATGAAGTTTGAAAGATACCCATATAGTTTATTTCACTGCTTTTCACTGAAACTCGTGGAACCTTTAGAAGAGCATCTTTTAGCAGCTGAACCTGTGGCAGCACTCAGATTTATTCTAATAAGCTGAAGGATGCTGAGTTTTTTTAGCTTTTTGTCAGATCTTTCCTCCCGTTAGGATTATGCTAAGGCTCCGGCGCTGCTGGGACGTTGTCTTTTGTGTGTAATTCAAATGCTGTGTTTTAAGCTTAGTATTCATCTAAGAACCCCCCCCCCCCATAACACATCATTGTATTGTTGGCATCTCTTGTTCTAGGCACTCTTTTAAATGAGTGAGTTTGTTTTGAGTGATTTATAGCTCTATCAAAGCCGCTGTAGATGTGAGTCAGGCAAACTTTCCAAATATGGACCCATCAGAGTGGTGCAGCTCCAGCATCAGCTGAGTAACTTATTCACAGTGTAATGTGCCTGTTTGGAAAGGATTCTTATTACTTTACCCCACTATATGGGTCTTTCCAAAAGTTTTAGGACACCTGAACATCCCAAAACTGTTGTATGTTCAGGTTGGATACTGGAGGGCTTTTTATGCCCCTACACCTGGCATTAGACATGGTGCCAATAAGTTAATGTTTAGTTGTATTGTTTTGGCTGAACTTCTCTACAGGGACTAGACAAATCTTTGTCAGCTGAATGCATTCATTAGAAGGGATGTCCACAAACTTTTGGGCCGATAGCGTATCTCTGGAGTCGGTGCTGCAAAAACAATCGGAAAAAAATCGAAAGTCTGCAAAAAAATATAATTGCAAGATTTTATCCTAGAAACAAAACTAAACACAAGGGTCTACTTTTCAAATATATATAAACCTAGAATCAAAAAATATTTTTAGATTCTTGTGAGATAAACATAAATAAGCACAAACACATTTTTCACCACGAGTCACAGCACAGCACTTTTTCCTGTCCATGGAAATTTCTGACATCCCATTGGAGAATTAACGGCTGAGAAATGTGTGAAAATGCCCATTTGGTGTCTATAAACAAAGAGCGCTCACATGAACAAATCTCTCTCATCTGAATCTCTCATGAATATCCAATATAGGAACGAGTGACTTAGTAAAACACATGTAAACTCCCAATCACTAAGCTTTAGAAATAAAATCACAATTTATAAAAACTGTAATGACCAGTGTGTAGCCAGTACCTCTGTTTATTCAGTTCTGAGCTCAAAAGTCTTAGCTAAAAATATTTAGAGGGTGTTTTTTTCACAATATATCAGCACATCTGAAAATAGTTTTTTGTAATTTGTAAGTTAGAGCATGTTAAACGACATCAGAGTGTCTGAAATACCCTCAGATGCCAGAGGGTTATCAGTGAAATGATCTGAAATGAAATGAAATTTTATATATATTCCACCCATTAAATTTACAACAACTTAGCCCCACCCATCATACAGTTTAATGCCACCCATTCAGGCTGCAGTGATTTATCTCCACCTATTCAGGATAACAGCAGTTTAGCCCCGCCCATTCAACCTACAGCACAGTAGTACCATCCATTTAGTGTACAGCAGTTTAATCCTGGCCCTTCAACCTACTGACAGTTTAGCCACACCCATTCAGCCTTACAGCAGTGTAGCCCCTCCCATTCCCATTGCAGTGCTGTGGAGTGCTGTTCCAGCATACAGTCTGCAGACTTATTGTAGTTGAAGATATGAAGAATACAATTAAATGTTGTGCTGTTCCTGTCTGTCAGGATGTAAATAACCATTACAGCTTCCAAACTATCCCCACATCTGAAAGAGATAAGGACTCTTTGATGAAATAGGGCCAATAAAAACAAAGCTCATTTACATATACAAGTCTTAAAGGCACAGTCACACGTCTGGTTATATCTTAATGAGCGTTATTCTCACAGGTAAACATGTGCATCGGCTCACCTTTGTTCTGCAGCCTGGAAGCTAAAATTGATTTTTCCAGATAAAGAATGTTCTGATATATTTTTTGAATTAAAGATCAGATCTTTTCTTCTGACTGAAATGGAAAAAGGCTGGCGAGAGTGGCCCGAGAACATGAAGTTGACGTGGTTTATCTGCAGCGAGAGCAGGGACTGATGGGCCGCGGATAAGAGCGGGGCTTACGCTCGGCTCTGTAAATGTTCAATGAAGCAAAACTCTGCCTTAATCTTAAGAGAGGCGCCGTTTCCAGAACACTGTTAAAGTTATCTTTGTGCTGGGTTTCAATACCGCTCGCTTTTGTGTTGCCGTGTTGTGTACGGGACTTTTTACTCATGTTCAGGAAGCTTCTTTTCTTGCCGAGAAAACGTCTTACTTTTTTTGTAGGACATCCTAACTGTGGACGTGGGCTGAGATTAATTAGGAGAAGAGCTGCTGATGTGGCTCTATAGCTGTGATTTCTGAGGCTGTTAAATTGAATCCTGTCAGCTTTATGGTGCTGTAGCCCCCTCAATCACACCTGATGGACGGCGAGAGAAAGAATGATGCTGTAACAAAGAAGCAAACCTCACATCTACGGCAGTGTAGAAACTTTAGGGATGTGCAGAAAGATTGGATTTTTCTATATTTTTTTGTTATTTTCCACATGTTGCTAAAAATCATCACAAGTGCATCTTAAATCTAAAATATCTAAAAGTTCTCATTTTCAGTGCTGTCTGCTTCACTTATAATTCAGTTATTTTGTGTAATAATTTCACTGTATATGGAGCTAAAATATGCCAAAGTTTAACAATTTTACTAAAAAACTACTTAAAAACCTACTTTTAACTTAAAAAGTCATAACAAAAGTACATCGTCAACATGACACAGTCATTTCTTAGATGTGCAGTATATCAGTAACTGATGTATTTGATAATAAATTGAAAAAAATAAATTTTTGTTAATGGCCCCACACTGAAATTGTAGGTGAATTCAATTGTTAATTTTGTGTCCTATTTTTAACTTGCACACTGGCTAATTTACCTTCTTCTACACCCCACAGCACCCTCTGCATGCCATTCAGAGACACCCTGTGACTACAATTTAGCATAAAGTTCATATTACATTATTGACATGATCTCAAATTTTAACTTTCATTTTTATTATATTATGATTTCAAATATCTATAAATTATCACTTTCAGTTGCATGTATGTATGTATGAAAAGTGCTATACAAATAATAGGGATGTCCCGATCACGTTCTGAGTCATTAATTTTTTAGTGTCTCCTGATGCCGAATCTCAAACTGAAACTTCTATTTTCTAGATAAGAACTAGATAATACTCTTCACACAGTGCACACATTACATTACAGTTAATACAATTAATCCAATGTTTATATTTAACAACGGCAATGCTTTAGGAGAAAAAAACTGCCAGCTTCCAAACTATTGTTAAGTGTTTCCAAAAGCTCTAAAAGACGTCGAAAACCTATTCTCTACCACAGCGATTGGCTGGTCATCCAAAGCAATGAGTTCAGTGACCCTCTCTGTGATCTTCTTGGCCATATCGCTGTCTCGAGAGAATTTCTCTTTTAAAACTTTCTGATTGTGTAGATTACTTAGGTACAGCCTTTAACTGAGCTGTCTGAACGAACTCACTGTATTCTGTTAAACATTTATTTTTTAGGTGCAGTATTAAATTTGTAGTATTAAAATTAATAGGCAGGGCAGTACTCCTCCGCACTGAAGGGGGGCGTACGTCAGACAACGGGTGCTTGCTGCTGTGCTTTTACTGAGGAGTCAAGTGAGAGTGAACAACACGGAGGATGCAGAGTAAATGCCGTTTACTCTCGCTGCTGTAATTGTAATGTTTTTTTCTTATCCTTACGTACCTTACGTGTGTGAGAGAGTGTCTGTGTGTGTGTGTGTGAAGAATGCTGATGAGGTACGAAATAACCAGTAGCCAATTGAATAAGCTCCCTTTTGGGTTTATATATTTGTAGATCCGACTCTACAGGAGTCAGTGTCTCACCTACCATGAACCTCACCGCACGTCACTGTATTAAATGCAGATCTGCTACTACCACCCCGTGAAACACTCATATTGCAGACATTACACCTCGCTGTTGGACTCGTATCGCTTTCCACACAGCAGACATTAATAACACGTTCTGATACAAGCTCTGCTCTCGTTTTACGACTCCTTTGTTTACGACAAAGATCAGGCTTAGGTTTGTGTTCAGAAAAGCCAATACCGATCAGTTAAAAAATGCCGTGATCGGCCCGATTCCAATCTTTGAGATCGGATCGGGACATCCCTAACAAATAATAATAATAATAATAATAATAATAATAATTATTATTATTATAATAATTATTATTATTTATTATTAATAATAATAATCATAGTCAGTGGTTAATTATTACCATATGGTTAAACATTCAGTTTCAGTGCATCTCTAGATATTTATAATTGATTTAAAATGTTATATTTGGTTATAACTGTTTGTGGAGGTTATAAAAGGTTATATTGGGATATGTGTGAACCAAAATGGCAAAAATGTTGGCCACCACAGGGTGCCCTGTACAAAGAGGTTAAAGTGTCTCACTACAAAAGTGATGTAAAGAGTAAATTAGCCTCACTGGTATGTCTCAGACTTTGAAATGTGAAATGTAGACTTTGTTGGATGCTGGTTGGATAGAAACACTATGTTATTTGTTCTGGATGGCGTCCAGTACATTGTATAAAGATGGAGAGACAAGATGATGGTTCTAGCTAATTTACTTTAAATTGTGTTCAGTTTTGAATGTAGACAGACACTCACTGTGGCCTTTTCACAGATGATGTTCTGTGATATTTTGATGCTGGAACAGGACTACAGCACTCGCATATGTCTCAGCATCTGTTCACCAGTTTATTTTGTTGAGAGACACTTGCCTGGACTGTAAATTGACCTTAAGACTGTTTACACATGGCCATGACTGTATCTGCTACTTTATATATACGTACTGTATACATGCCTGTGTGATGACAGTTTAAGCTTTCAGGTGAGGTTTTGGTTTAAGTTCAGGTTCAGATGAGGTTTAGGACTAGGTTTTGGATGAAGGCCAGGTTAGATTTAGAGTCAGAGTGAGGATTAGGTTTTGGATTAAGAACAGGTTAGGTTTATGGCCAGGGTGAGGATTAGGATTTGGGTTAAGTTCAGGTTCAGATAAGGTTTAGGGTGAAGTTTAGGACTAGGTTTTGGATTAAGGAAAGGTTAGGTTTAGGGCCAGGGTGAGGATTAGGTTTTGGGTTACGTTCAGGTTCAGATAAGGTTTATGGTGAGGTTTAAGATTAGCTTTTGGTTTGAAGATGTTAGGATAGAGATTAGGATGAGTTGAGGTGAGGTAAGGATTAGGGCCAGGGGTGAGTTTTGGATGAGAGCTTGGGTTAACATTAAAGTTAGATTAGGTTTAGGGTTAATGATTAGCGTGAGGTTGGTGTGTGTGTGTGTGTGTGTTGTGGGAAAAGTATAAAGTCTCCTCCCTGTGGAAGCTGCTGTGATGATGAGCAGCTCTGAGTCTGTTGTGACATCTTCATTATGTGATTATTAAAGCTGAAGTGTTCTTGCCAAAAGGCCTCATAGGGGACAGCAGCTGTGTGACTCTATTTTTAACTCCTCTAATAAAAGCAGAGAGTAGAAATATCATTATTAACCCTTACATGTGTTCCTCAAGAAGTCAGACATCATCTTACCTATTTTTTTTTACCTGAGTTTGGCACCTGAGGTAAAGTTTGGCACTTTACCTTATCCTCAGACTCCGTTTATTTCAGATGAATAACAAAGTACATTAAAAACATCACATACAACCAAATATACAAATACATTAACAATATTACCATTAACAGCTTCTTTACTGCAGATTAAAATACTGTAAACTACATACTTTTAAATGTTTTATACTAGATTTTATGCATTTTGGCAAAAGACACCCCAAAACACAAACACTGTAAATATAAATACTGTGTAGAGTATTTTTGTTATTTGCCTCCCGGTGTGTGTGGATTTGAACATTGTTATAACCTCTATGTACTGTAGTTCATTTTAAATTCTATGCAAATGTTCATTATTCTGAACACATATGCTTATGTATTTTTACAGCATCAAAGTTTAACCTTGTACAGTGGTGCTTGACAGTTTGTGAACACTTTAGAATGTTCTATATTTCTGCATAAATATGACCTAAAACATCATCAGATGTTTACACAAGTCCTAAAAGTAGATAAAGAGAACCCAGTTAAACAAATTAGACAAAAATATTATACTTGCTCATTTATTTATTGAGGAATATTATATATTAGTCATTTATTTGGTTAAATATGATTGAAAAAAACAAATTCCAGATGTTTGAACAGTAATCTCAATGCATCATATACAGTATATACATTACCAGCAAAACGTTTTAGAACACCCCAATTATTCCTTATTACACCCCAATTATTGCTATTGATTGAGTTTAATGTCTCATTGCACTCTGAAATGAAAACATAGGAGTTAAATAAGAACTAATGGAATCAGTTTACTGACCAAAATGTGTCTAAACTTTGGACACAAAGTAGCACCTTTGGCAGATATAACAGCTGAACACACTCGTGATATTCTTTCTACAATAGATATAAAATATTTTTCAGACAGTTTTTCACAAATCTGCTGCAGAACATCACATAAATGTTGAACTTGTAGGTTTGCTTTGCTTTTCACTTCATCCTAAATCAGCTGGATGGAGTTTCTTGAGGTAGTTCTGGCAGAGCTTGGACTTCAAGTTTCCAAGTTTTAACTTTATTTGTCATTTGCACTACATGTCAGGACATATGTGCATTGAAATTCTTGTGGTGAGAGACATGGGAATAAACACTCTACAGTAAAAGTTAAATATACATAAATCTACTGTACATAACATTTCAGAATCAGAATCAGAATCAGGCTTTATTGGCCATGTATGCTCACACATACAAGGAATTTGCTTTTGGTTACAGGCACGTAGTGCACAGAGGTTAACAACAACAACAAGGAAAAAGCTATCATACACACACACACACACACACACACACACACACACACACACACACACTCAGTGGTCGTATATAAACTATACATAGTGCATATATATTATGGTACTGGTTGCAGCATTTATGTACAGTAAGGCAAAGTGTCATTGCAGGTAGTGTGTAGTTGTTAAGGTTTAAAGTGCAGAAGAAGTAAGAGACCAGGAGATGTGGTGTTTTGTGAATAATGATGTTAACTGTTCAGGAGAGTGATGGCATGTGGGAAGAAGCTTCTCTGTAGCCTGGTTGTCCTGACCCTCATTTGGCTAAGACGCCGGCATGAGGGAAGGTGCTGGAACAGGTGGTGTCCTGGTTGTGAGGGGCCAGAGATGATTTTCTCTGCATGCTTCCTGGTTCTGGAGCTGGGGAGATCCAGCAGTGTGGGCAGCTTAACACCGATAGTCTTTTCAGCAGACCTGATGATGCGCTGCAGTCTGTGAATGTCCTGTTTTGTGGCTGACCCACCCCACACTGTGAAGGATGTGGTGTTTACAGATTCTATGATGGCTGTGTAAAACTGCACCATCAGCTCCTGGGGTAGATTGAACTTCCTCAGCTGATGCAGGAAGTACATCCTCTGCTGGGCTCGCTTGGTGATGGCACTGATGTTGCTGTCCCATTTCAGGTCCCTGGTAATTATGGTGCCCAGGAACTTACAGGACTCCACAGTCATCACAGTTCTGTCGGAGATGGTGAGTACTGGCAGTGTTGAGGGGTGTCTCCTGAAATCCACTATCATCTCCACTGTTTTGGCTGTATTCAGCTCAAGATTATTTTGGCTGCTCCAGTGGACCACCTGTTCAACCTCCCATCTGTAAGCAGACTCGTCACCATCATGTATGAGGCTGATGATGATGGTGTCATCTGCAAACTTCAGGGTTTTGACAGAGGGGTCTGTGGAGGTGCAGTCGTTGGTGTACAGGGAGAAGAGCAGTGGGGAGAGTACACAGCCCTGTGGAGCACATGTATTGGTGATCTGGGTTTCAGAGGTGAACTTCCCCAACCTCACCTGCTGCTCCCTGCCATTGAGAAAGCTGGTGATCCACTGGCAGGTGGGGGCTGGCACGCTGAGCTAGAGTAGTTTGCTGTGTAGTCTAGCTGAGATGATGGTGTTGAAGGCCGAGCTGAAATCCAAGAACAGGATCCTTGCATATGTTCTTGGGTGGTCAAGATGTTGGAGAGTAAGACGGAGTCCCATGTTTACTGCATCATCCACCGATCGGTTGGCTCTGTAGGAAAATTGCAGTGGATCTAACAGGGGGTTAGTGATGTCCTTCAGATGGGTGAGAATCAGTCTCTCAAATGATTTCATGACTACAGAGGTTAAGTCAATGGGTCTGTAGTCATTCAGTCCTCTGATGGTTGACTTTTTGGGGATGAGTATTATAGTGGAGCATTTGAAACAGGAGGGTACAACACACAGCTCCAGTGATGTGTTGAAGATCTTAGTGAAGACTGGTGCAAGCTGTTCAGCGCAAGTCCTCAGACATGAGAGTAAGACTCCATCAGGCCCTACTGTCTTCCTCACTTTTTGTCTCCTGAACAGTCATTGCATGTCTTCCACACAGATCTTTAGGGCAGGTTGAATGGGTGTTTGAGTGTCAGGATGGTGTAAACTGCAGCTGAATTGTTGTGAGTTGCTGGCCTTTTCAAACTTGATCACTGTATTTTTTACGGTGAAAAAATGGCAACCACAGCTGTCAGTTTTTCACCGTAAATTTGACAAGATTTTTTTTACAGTGTAGAAGGTTTTAAGGTCCTCAACCAGCTGACGATCCCCCATTGATTGTGGGTGTGGTCTTTTGTAGCTGGTGATGTTCTGCAAGCACTTCCAGACGGTTGATGGCTCGTTGTTGGACATCAGACTGCTCAGTTTGCTTGAGTAGTTCTTCTTAGCTGTTCTGATTGCCCTGTTCAGTGTGTTCTTTGCCTGTTTATACAGTTCCCGGTCTCCGCTCCTGTTTGCTGCCTCCTTGGACCAGCGCAGCTGCTTCAGTTTGGCACTGGCTTGTCATTGTTATATTTAGTGCGAGTCCTGGTGGGAACACACATGTCCTCACAGAAGCTGATGTAGGATGTTACAGTGTCTGTGTATTCATCCAGGCTGCTCGTAGCCTCATAAAAACACAGACCAGTTGGTCAGATCCATGCAGGCCTGGAGCTTCTTTTTAGCCTCATTAGTCCACTTTTTCACAGTACTGACCACAGGCTTGGCACACTTGAGCTTCTCTGTGTAGGTCGACAGAAGTTTTGAAATTTTGTTTGCACAAAAATTTACATATAAACAGGACACTCTACTGAAAAGGCTCTGTTGTCTGTCACAGAAGCCTTAAAAACTGCCAGAGCCACCGGACAGTCCTCGGTGCTCATACTGCTGGACCTGTCAGCAGCCTTTGACACGGTCAATCACGACCTCCTATTATATATGCTTTCAAACATGGATATCTCGGATACACCACTATCATGGTTCAGATTCTACCTCGCTGAGCGTTCATTTAAAGTGTCATGGCTAGGACAGCTGTCCTCTTCGCACTCATTGTCCACCGGAGTGC
>BRDA01067150.1:0-11639 GCA_036984385.1 Crenuchus spilurus | reverse complement strand
ACATTAACATGAAGTGACGTCACTGTGCTACAGAAACTACGTAGCCTGCAGATGGTCTCTCTCTCTCTCTCTCTCACACACACACACACACACACTGAGGGGCAATTTCAGCATCTCCAGTTCACCTGACAACATGTGTTTGTGGGAGGAAACTGCCCAATAATTACTCATTTAAACTTAAAGTAAATGTAAAGCACTCGATATAGTTAATCTAACTCTCATGTTAGGATCAGGGTCGGTACTAGGGCCCCGGGTCTTATGTCCTACCCAAAACTGATCGACCAACAAACGTTCCCCGCTTCTGAGCGAGACTGAACCTTCCACACACACCAGACGACAAATTAAAGCAGCGCGCGGGGCTAAAAACAAGCGGGAGCGGGTTATAAAAATCAGTCCCGCGCAGAGCTCTAGTCATGAGCTGCCATGTTCCTGCAAAAAAACTCCGAAATGCTGGCTACTACACTTTCACACTCTCAGTTCACAATGTTTACTTCCTTTCATTTGACTTTTCAACACTGACTCACCCATATACTGTATTTCCAATGTCAAACTTCTTCAAGCAGTAACGGCGCGACGTCAAGTGCTTATTGTCTGACTGAGGCCAGTCTGTCATTTTCCAGCCATCACTGATTAAAGTAACACTTCCCAGGCATTCTGGCTGAATGAAGCTCAACTGTTAGCGATGTTTATTAGCCCATGTTAGCAACAGAAAGACTAGCTAACTAACAACATGAGGCCACGCCCAAAACTGCGAGCAGTCGGTAAATATGAGCAGCGATTAATCATTTGTAAAATACTACTACGTTTATGTTTTAGATTATAATATGGAGTTCTTACAGGAGCTCTTTGCACTATTTTCCATGACTTTTAAGCACTTTTTTTCAATCTTGTTATTTTTCCAGGACAATTCAGTACTGGATTTTAACATGTTTATTTTCCATGACTTTCCAGGTTTTCCCGGACCCGTACGAACCCTGACCAACACCAGCTGATGATGTGCACAGATGTGCATGTCTTTTTGGTGGGAAAATACACGCAGCTGTCTGAGAATCACTCACAGACATGTCTCTGCTTATTTAGGCTCCTCTCACAAGAATCTAAACATATATTTAGATTCAATCCATATATTATTGAAAACTACACCCTTTAAGGTTTACGGGCAAAGTAGATCAGAGGAGGATGGGCCCCCATGTGAGTCTGGTTCCTCTCAAGGTTTCTTCCTCCAGCTCTGAGGGAGTCCTTTTCCTTGCCACTGTCGCTGTTGGCTTGCTCACCGGGAATTGGGGATTAATGATTTGGTGTTGTTATTACTGACCCTGTAAAGCTCCTTTGTGACATCAGATGTAAAAAGTGCTTTATAAATAAATTTGATTTGATTTGATTATGTTTCGTTTTATTTCTAGGATAAAATCTCACAGAGTTATATAAGTATTTAAGAAGAATTTTGCTAATATGGCGCCAGTAGGAGAGTCAACTCCAGAGAGTTAATATACACAAGTACTGGTGCTAGGCATATTGGTGCCCTAAGCACAAATGCTTTGTGTGCCTCCCTCCACCACGTGAGTCTCTGCCTCACTTCACCCCATCCGTCCTCCCCCCCTGGAGATTGAAGTCCATCACGAGCTGTGTCACTGTTTTGATGGCAGATGCTTCTGTGAAGAAACATTTTTTGATCGCTTTTGGCAGATGCTCAGTCTGGGGTGGTGGTGGTGCACGGCAAATATTTAGTTAGTGTCCCCGTCCACAAATGGGGCCCCACGCACAGTGCATAATCCACGTGGGTGGATGGTACACACTTCTACCAAATGCTTGACATGACATTTTAAGGAACGTTCACAACAAAAAACATAAGCTCTCTCTCTCTCTCTCTCTCTCTCTCTCTCTCTCTCTCTCTCTCTCTTTCTCTCTAATATATATGCCTCTACCAACTGGTTGAGATGGCACTATGACGTTTGTGTTAAGTTTAACCACCTACAAATAAGACCTACCAAAAGCACAGCATTACAGGGTTCAAAACAAAGAAAGTAGTTAGCTTAGTGCTGTCAAAGAGAATGCAGTTGAAAAAAACTATGCCAAATGAACATGTGTGTGTGTGTGTGTGTGTGGGGGGCTACACTCAAGTATATGGAAAGCTAGTGCATATAGGAGTTTAGACTAGACAGTGAAGGAAGGAAGCTGATTTCCCTGTCCGTGTGCAGATGTAGCCTAGAGGAACAGGATGTTGGTAAGCTTCTACAGGATGAAGTACAGATATGATAATAGATCACATCGTTACTTTACGTACAAGTTTGATGCATCCACGTCTTACTGTATGTTTGGCAGGATACACAGCAGGATGTTTGTGTGTGTCAGAGTGTGTTTAAAGATTTATACATCAGTGTGAATGAAACTAAAAGACATCCATCAAATCTGAAGAATAATTTTCCTTTCATTGTTCCAAAGACATTTTGAGAAAAAGATACTCACACACAGTGCCAAGCTTTGCTTGCTGTATACACACACACACAGAGAGAGAAATTGCGAAAGAGTGTCTTCAGCCATGCTCTACCCAATCCATCCACGCAGCCATCATCTTCCACTGATCCATATCTGGGTCATGAGGGTAGCATCCCAAGCAAAGTAGACCAGACATCCCTCTTCCCAGCCACCTCTTCTAGCTCATATGAGAGGATGCCAAGGCCAGCTGACAGATATAATCCCAGAGGTCTCCTCCAAGTAGAACATGCCAAGAATACCTCACCAGGGAGGAGTCCAGGAGGTATTCTAATCACCCAAACCACTTCAACTGACACTTCTCGACTTGGAGGAGCAGTGGCTCTACTCTGAGTCTTTCCCTGATGTCCTCCAGGACTGGAGTTTGACACCCCTGGATTACAGGGTGGCAGTACATTTGTACAACAACTGATGAGATACAGTTCACTTAACCACTTAATCCTGGTCAGGGTCGTGGTGAGTCTCCCTACTCCTTCATTAGGTGCTGGGCAGATCATTACACTAATTTATGTCAATTAATCATTAATTTTTGCCAATTCATCCCTGGACACACACACACAATTTAGAGTACCAAATTCACCTGCCATCCATGTTTTGGGACAGTGGGAGTATACTAGAGACTCTAGAGGAAACCACTGCAGGCACAGGGAGAACATGGCAACTCTACCCAGATTGGGACTCAAGCCCAAGTCCCCAGTGTTAGCCACGAGGTCACTGTGCCTCCCATGAGCAAGTCAGTCCCTCTAAATTTACAAAAACATGGAAGGTGTGCTGTACTATCTACCATCCATGTTAACCACTTAATCATGTTCAGGGTCATGGCGAGTTCACTGGGCGCTAGGCAGGGCATTCCACTAATTTAACTATAGCCAGGACAGGGTGCCAATCCATTGATGGGCACACACACTTCATAGAAGTGACTTTCTATCAATACATTAAGCAGTTGACCAGAGTACGATGGGTCCCCCAGTCTCTTCCTCCAGCTCTGAGGGAGGTTTTCTTGCCACAGTTGCCAATGACTTGCTCATCAGGGGCTTTGTGTTAAATTTTATAAAGCTGATTTGTACAACATCTGTGGTAAAGGGTTATATATCAGTTAATAAGACTTGACACACAGATAGGAAACCCACGCAGACAACATCAAAACTCCACCCAGATGGGGATGTGAACCCAAGACCCCAGCGCTTAGAGATACACTAACCACAAAGCCATTGTGCCCATGTGTTGTATCATGCATCATGGCCAATGAATGATTGTACAAGGAAAGTGTATAAAATAAACTGGAAATTGTGTTCACATCTGGAGCTTTGGAATAACTCAAACTGCCAGACTTTGGAATAACTCAAACCTTCCTTCCTTCTTCTACCTTCCATGTTGTTCCACAGTTCTACAGTAGGTTGCAGCTCAGAAAATACACACCAAACTTTTGCAACAACACATTTTGAAGTCATTTATCTTGGAAATATGCATGTTTGTGCTTGTGAGCTAATCTTAAAACGAAAAACGTGTTTCCAGATGTTCTTATTTATTGTAGTATAAGCCGTGGAGTGGATGGCCGTTCTGGGCTTTCAGGTTGCCAGTTCACTCCTGGTGGTTGCTGAGTATACTCCCCACAGCTGGTGGTTCGTTCTTCTCAGACCTTTCCCAAGTCTTCTCCTCCTATGCTGCTGCTACAATATTTTGTATAAGCTTTGGTCTGTATCATGTAGCCTAATGAACAGTAAAGCTTAGTATAGTGTAAGATGGTTCCAGGGCATTTTGGGTCATTTCTAATTCTCCATTCAACACAAAATGTTCACGTAAAGGAAAACTAGCAATTTATGGTGTACAAATAAAAAACATAAGCTATGAGGGTTTGATATGAGTGATTTTGAGTTTTTCTTCTACTTCAGTTTCTATAACCAAGAGACACAGTTGCATATATTTTTACTGTACATAAGTTTTCCCACTACAATCTGCCCTCTAGTTTCTCATCTTTAAAGCAATCTCTGGGCTAAACCTTTAAGTGTCGCTATTAATAAGCCTCAATCACTTAAACAATGCCAAGATATGAGAGAGAAATAAATATGAAGCTTCAGTGATTGTGTTTGCTCCATTAGGCAGAACAAAACTCTGTCAGAACTTGCCTTCAGTTCAACCAACAGCTTGGCAAGATACACAGCAGAACAAGGTTGTTTTCCATTATATGCCATGGCAAAATCACAGATTCCCTTATGCTTTGACAGAAATGGACTGATCCCAACATTTCTTCAGTTCAGAAACTGAATATCAGCTGTTGACGAAGGTGAATGAGAGGATTATTTGGGTGACTTAAGCTGTTCATGCCCACATTTTGTGTTTTTTTTTTCTTCTTTTCTTCCAGACACCCATCAGAATTCCGGAAACCGTTCCTGACCTTGTTGAAATCCTGTTTTAATAATATGCCTTTTTACCCAGACTTCTCCCAACCAAACGCTTTACTTACTGGAAGGAGAGGAAGGGTATATGGCCTCAGGCTAACACAAATAAAGGCACTGATCACAAGGATATGAGAAAATGCCAAAGAAAGTCAGATTATTTGGGTCAGCTCAGCAGCTAGAAAAACATAACAAGTCACAAAGGTTGCTTATGAAGTGTTCTTGCATAAAATACAGGGATGTTAAAAAAAAGGTGTTAAATACGTGTTAAACTGATCAAAAGTGAAGGTGATGGGCAAAGAGTGTACAAACCCGACACAGCCACAATAGTAGCACTTTATGACTTTTCAAAGTCTTTCTTAACTTGGAATCTTGAGCTCCTATTAAGTCAACAGTCAGCTAATACAGGTTTATTCCTGAGAAATTGAGAGGTGAGTTCACTGGCAAGAAGAAAGTGAGGCAATTATAACTGATGAACAGTCATTGTTGTTGTTGGCTGTTTCATTACAACCTATACAAGACATGCAGGCACATATTTAACCTGTCATCATTGGTGGAAACTGACCACCAATGACTTTGGCTGTGCTAATTAATAGGTGAGTAGTAAGTTTTATAAGTT
This sequence comes from Crenuchus spilurus, assembly GCA_036984385.1. Classification (NCBI taxonomy): domain Eukaryota; kingdom Metazoa; phylum Chordata; class Actinopteri; order Characiformes; family Crenuchidae; genus Crenuchus; species Crenuchus spilurus. The sequence continues at coordinate 6,131 of BRDA01067150.1, read as the reverse complement.
ATTTGTAGAAGTTTAGCAATGTATCATGACGTTTTGATATTGTAATGCTGGGAAACAGATTAGGGAAGATGTGTGCAGGTTTATAGAGAAATTAATTAAAAATACGAATTCAAAGAAAAAATAACCAAAATAACATTTTACAATGATAAACAACTGGCTAAACAGAAACAGGCTAAAGAGAACTAAGATACAATATAACAAGAGGACAGACAAGGCCTCAAGAGAAACAGGTTAAACAGATAAGCAATACAGAGAGCCAACTAGGCCTCACATAAGACAGGGTAAGTCAGCTAAGCAAAACAGAGGTTCAACTAGGCTTCAAACTACATAAGCAAAACAGAAACAGGATAAGTAGACTAAAGATGCTAAACAAGCTAAAGATGCTAAACAGGCTAAAGATTAGCAAGCAGAAGACAGAGGGCTATGTTAAAGCATGCTGAGCACGACAACACCAAGCGAGAAATAGTTATCCAGGGTTGGCTTAAGTAATCCTGCAAATCAGCATCTGAATGGGAGACAGCTGAAAAGGTAAATCAGTTGAGCTCAGAGGAACAGAAAAGATTCTGAGAAGTGTAGTTCCGAGATGATGTGAGAGGAAATGTGACAGGCTGGAGGAGCGGGAAATGTGAGAGATATTGCAATATTAAAATGACAATGTGTAATGGAGATACTTAATTATTCTCTAATATATCTAATTGATTGAAAAGGCTGACAAGCAGCCACCACTTATCAACATAACATTTGGTGAATTTTTATTTTATTTTATTTTTTATTTTACTTATTTTTATTTTATTTTTCTCCCCCCACTGATTGTAAAGCGTCTTTGGGTTTGTGAAAGGCGCTATATAAGTGTAACATAGTATTATTATTATTATTATTATTTGAATCATACACTCCCTCGTTTAGCTCTACACTCAGTCATACCACATGGATCCAGTCATAATTTATTTCCATTTGAATTGTGTTGAAAATATCATGAGTATATCTTGTGAATTGCATCATGTGCATCGTTATGTCCTAGTTATTAGCAGTTATACTTGCTTATTTGTGTAAAAAAGAGTAAAGAATATTTTGAGCATCTTTGCATTGCCAGTAAAATGACACTTTTGGCTACAGATGACTTCTGCTATCATATCTTCTGTCTGTCATTGTATTCATGTGCAAGCCAGGTGGAACCTCATTGACTTGCAATAATTCCCGGGAAGACTCGGTGAAGTGAAATTACAATGTAGACTCTTGCCAACAGCTGTCTGCTTAGCATGAGCTGCAGCACTGTGACAGCGGTAGGGCTTAATGAGAAGGATGTTTACGTTATGTCGACTAGGACAGCCCACCGAGTGATGCCTGTCAATGTCAGGTGAGCTCACAGTCGTAATAGTCTAAAATAAGCCTGCACACTAAATCATACTAACTGTGCTTTATTATAACATGCAGGCAGTGTTTACATCTCAGAGTGGATATTTCTCAGGTCTTGTACAGGAATAGGTTTACAACAATGACTCACAACATTAATACCACATAAGCAAATAACATTGTCTTGTAGCAGTGGTGCATGTAAGGTGTGTTGGAGAAGAATTGAAACTTACAGACCTGAGCTACTTTGGCAAGGTACTCCTGGTCAGCAGTGATGAGTCCATACCAACTCCTCAGATCTCAATCCCTAACAGGAAGACCAATCCACAGCAGCTCCATGTCACAACTTACATCCTTCAACTTAAAGCATCTGTATCTTGATGCCAGATACCACAGGGAATACGCACCTTTGGAAGTCTTGACTTGCTGGGTTGGAGATGTTTTGGTGGCAACCGGACCTGCAACATATTAACAATACTAGCTCATTGGTTTGAATGTTGTGGCTGATTGGTGTATGTCAACCATCATCCATAACTAATGTCTTTAAAACCTGACCCATTTATAGCCTTATTTGGATTGGATTATAATGACATGGGTTCCTGGAGTAATTTCTTATTTTACTGGAGCTCCTCTCTGATTTTATTTCCTTCTGGATGCACCATGTGAGTTTTTTCCCCTCGACCTCTGAGAATGTTCTCTGAATAACCTACTGTTTTTTTTTTGTTTGTTTTTTTTAAGCTGAATTAAAGCTCGTCTGATCATTTTAGTCACGTCCGCTAACAAATCTGTGATGTTCAAGCCAGATGTTGTCTCATGTCTGGAAAATAAAGATTTTTGGATGCTGCTACTCGCCATATTTAGTCTCTTAATGCACTGAACCACCAAAAACCAAATCATAAGCCACAAACCAACAAATATTCAATCTTTTTTAAGAGCCAGTTAATAAACTACTAGGTGTGAATGGAAGATCTTTCACTCCGCCTGAGAGGATTATGTGGAGGAAAAAGATGTTGGCTTATTAAAAAATAATACACTTATTAAAGGAGTCATGCAGATCACGCACTGCACGCGGGGCCCCAAATGTAGATGGGGGAACCACTGAAGTCTCCGCACATGATGCAGACATACAAGTACAACCCAAGAGAAAGTCACCTCTGGTTATTCTAATGTCAGATTCAACACTGAGGAGATGCATGAAATGTTATAGACACCCCCCGATAATCTAATCCCAATAGAGCTTAAGAATGATTCAAAGTTTTATACCATACAGCTGCACCACATAAACAGTTTGCCAAATGGGAAATCTTGTGACCATATCTAGGGTCAAAAATGCACTGAATTAGTCCTAAGGACATAAGTGTTTTATATGTACACTCCTAAAGTGCTGCTCCCTGAGTTTTAGTATCTCTAGGCTAACCGGTTCACACTTTTATTACCTGCTGGATTGCTCAGAGTGTACTTCTCAGAATATTGTTTCGGCTTTGTGTAATTCCAACCTGTAAGATCTTCTGGGGTCACTGCTTTAAGTGTACAATTGCTTGGGTTACAGTGCTTGTGTCATGTTTGCTGAAATCGGAGTTGCCAATGTGTACTAGAGCTTGCACCAGTGAACAGCAAATAATTCAGTTTATAGTCAGAAACATAATACTCAGTGTACATCAAGCATAAATATTAGAGCTCTGTTCACCAGATTGACCAAACTGATAAAGTAAGTGTAGGCATCAGTGGTCACTATTCTTAGGAGCTTATCTGGCTGGGGGCCCATTCTGGTGGTCACCGTAAGTCAGAGTGTGGTCCATTTCCCAAAATGTTTGGGAGTAATGTGGTACAAAGTAATTGCAGTAATTTCTTCATGCAGCCATATTGAGTTATTCTTCTGTCTCAATCAATTCCATCACCTTAAACTCATAAACTGATCTCATGCTGAAAAAGAGAGTACTCAGAAATACAGCTATAACTATTACATTTTACTTTAACTTCTTTTTTTTATTCATTTGATCATTTATTGAGGTTTTCTGCTGGCAGGTTCATGTAGCATCAACCATTCACTGTAATCAAGCACAACTGTATCTTGTTAAATATTGTGGTCAATCTGGCATTAAATCACCTCTGAAACACTCGCATATTAAAAATAATGATAGTGCACTCACTGCAAGTACATTGCAGGTTTATGTCCTTCATTTTTCCCAGCAACATAAGTAAAGTATTGAGTATTGAAGAAATTAGTCATGAAATTTCAAAGAATTAACACTGTAATCCACAATGTAAGCACTGGTGGCCAAAACCTGACCCCTGATGAAGGAGGGTCATCTCCTGTGCATCACCAGATGGGAAAGTGTTGAGCAGAAAGGCAGGTGTTTCTATTAAAGTTGCCAGTGAATGTACTGTATCTAGAACATTGTAATCCTCTTATTAAAATTACTACCAGGTGCAGGTCATGTTTTTTTTTTTGTCTAAATGGCAAGTAGATTAATTCACAATAAATATCACTAGAAGCAGCAACAGTAACAGTCAAAAGTACGTAGTGAGGTAAGTATAAGTATATTTCACTGTGAGAAATTCAACAGTCAGTAGAAGACCAGAGTATTCACCAGAGAGGCTTTACAGCACTTTAAGTCTTCAAAAAGCCTTTGTACCATCTGGAACATCTTATGTACAGTTGAGGCAACGATCAACCTGCATGATCCATACCACGCATACAAACTCATCTGTGAAACATGGTGGAGGCAGCGCCATTGTGTGGGCATGTATAAGTGTACAGGTCTGAACTCTCTGCTTAGATTAAAACCTGGTTCAGACTACAGGACTGTTTCCTGAACAGTCTTGAAAATATGAGACACCCACACACATTTTTCAGATTTTTCTGTCCTTCATCATTGTCAGTGGCAGTTTCTGATATGGGCAATATGGGCAACTTTGTTGTTGGGTGATGATTGCGCAGAGGGGTTTGGGGGTTTTGGGTAGCTAGAGGGGTTGTTCACCAAGGGCACCAAACAGGCTAAAACCACCACTGATCGTGGTTAGTCATAAAGACCTCCACACTACATGATCAGCCTTGAATTGAAACACCACACACTCTACAAGTAACACACATGACCAGCAACCCTGAGCCTCAATACTCTGCAGGAGTTTCTCGCAAACTAGATGTAAACAAACATGGCAGATGACAGCAAAACCATTTTAGTGCTTGTCGTGAGAGCTTTCTGTTCAGAAAGAACGCCATGAAAAAGAAAAGGGTGTGGATGAAGCCATAACAGCACACATTATAAAGACACTCATGCTGATGACACAGCTCCACAAGTCCACCTCACTCACCATTTAGCCATTTTTAACTTTTAACATTGAATGACGGCCTTTCAGGTAAGAATCGGCATTTGATACTACAGGATCATCTGGGAAGATAATTGGTTACAATCACCCTGAAATCAGGAGACCTTTTATAATTGTTTGGGAGGAGTAAATCAGCTTCAAAATCGGCTTGATTATCCTGTAGTGTGAACCAGGTTTAAGCCAAATACTTCAAAAGTCACAGGACTGCACTTCAGTGGTGCAGATTGATAAAGACCTGAAACATAAGGAAAACAAAAATTAGTACTGATTAGCTGAAACTTGGTATCCTTAAGTACTGACATCCTGAGTAGAGTTTTTCCACGCAACTAAATACTTCTACCCAAAATAACAGCTGTGCATATGATTTTTGATGTAAGGCTTTTGTACAGTGCTCTATTAGTATTCAATAGAGGCCATTGATAGTACACAGAGTAAAGCTAGTTCTCTCTAATGGCTCCAGTTTTTCCACTCATAAACTCCACTCAGAACATTGTGATTCATTCGTCCCTCCACTCCACACCTTAATGACCTTCTTTCACAATTAGACATCACTTCACATATGAATTATTCACCATTCAAAACAAAAGCATCAATGGTCTCTATGAGGTCAGTCTCAGCATCCTCGCGTAATGGACGTGGGTTCGGCCTTGGTACATTCTGGGTGCGGAACTATCAGCTGTCTCCTCATAAAAGATGCATCAGCACGAGTAAAGGGTCACAAAGGGTGCAGTTTTGAGTTTCATTTTTGTTGTCATTGTCCGTTTCCTCCACTGGGGTGTCCAGTGTTTGACCGAATCCCCGTTGAAATTTTCATGTGACGGTTACATGGCTGTACTACTTTATTATTCTGTACTTCATTCAGCTTTAGAGGCATGTTTACAGTCTTTCTGCTATGAAGAATGCCCTCCCAGTTAGCCTATTACAGGCTCAATTCAGTAATAAGAAGACTTCAGTGAACTCTTGGCTTAAAGAATTGTCTTCATGTCTGGCAATTGAAAGATTAACATACACATTTAAAAAGAAAAGTGGATTTTTCATAAGATCTGGGAACGTTTTCTTACATCTTTTTTTGACATGTCTGTTACTGACTCAGATATTTTTTCTATGGCCTGATTTTATGGGTAACTTTATATTTATATTTACATATTGATGGGGTACCACTTAAAACTTTATATATATATATATATATAATTCATATGAATGCTCTGAATATGGCAATATGCTTAGGAATAGGTGTCTTTTTATTATTTAAATACATTTTTGCCAATTTTATCTCCTTCCCAATGTAGCAGTTGCCAGTTGGCCCATCCCATCCATTAGGACTCTCCCCATCACTTTAGGGTGAAGACAAGCACAAGCCTCCTTCGTTGCGTGTGATGCAGCCACCACCTCTTTTCAAACTACTGCTGATACACAGTCAATGTGGAGCCAAGATGCTCAGAGGAAAG
>BRDA01067148.1:33451-46608 GCA_036984385.1 Crenuchus spilurus | reverse complement strand
CACACAAATAAATTATTTAAAAAATCATACATTGTGATTTCCGGATTTTTTCTTTTAGATTATGTCTCTCACGGTGGACATGCACCTAAGATGAACATTTCAGACCCCTCCATAATTTCTAAGTGAGAGAACTTTGCAGGCTGTTCAAATACTTATTTTCCTCACTGTATATATATATATATATATATATGCACTGGAGTGGAAGAGTCTAATATCTGAAAATAGATTGCATCACTGACATCAATTGGCTGAGGGTTTAAAAACACAAAATGAACCACTGCAGCCACCAATCTTTATATGTAAACTATTATTTAAAATGTATGTTTTTGAGATTTGATACAGTATGTATTGAGATCTGATAAGTACAAATGCATTATTGTGATGCTCAAGCCTACTAATATTTTCTTACACCCCTAGAGAATAAGCTAAGATTTTTCATTATACACAGAACTATACTGACAATGCTTAAGTAAAAAGAAATTTATATTTTGACTTTACACTGCAAGCCTCTAAGGGATTTCAATCTAAACATTCACCCAAACGTAGAACTTTTAAACCTGTATCAACTTAATCACATGCCTGACTCCTTTTGCTAGGACACCCTCTAGATCTCTGGCATTTCATCTTACTTCATTACTTCAAATGAAGGGATTTTGACTTGAATGTGTGCTTATTAATCTGAGGCTCTCCACCACTGCATCAGTACTACAACTCATATCACAGCTTAATAACAGTAATGCAGGAATAACCGCTTCTTACTGCCTTATAAGTGAAGCATGGATGTGGTGTTTAAACCCTTTCAAACAGGTCTTTGGCTTTTTTTTCCAAGCACATGGGGGGGTACATCAGCAGGCTAGGGCTCAGGATTATGACAGTATAATTTTTGAGATGCAAAATTTGTTCACATTGTCACAGGATTACGATCATTAAAGAATGCAGAACCAAGTTACATTTGGAGCGTTTAAATAAATGCAATATATCCTCCAGTCATATACATGCCTGATGTATGCTCAGGGTGTGCAGGCTGTAGAAACTCCTCCGTAAGGGAGCAGACCATGGTGCGCTGCAGAAGTTGCATTGATGACTAGTCTGGACTACAAGTTGCCAAGAGACCAGCATGAACATAATCAAAAACATATAGAGTTCAAGAACATCTCTTTTAACATGACTCGATGCTGTTTGTGGGAAAAATCCTTCTAATTCACAACTTTCTTCACCAATTTAAAAAGAATTCCACTGAGAAAAACCTTCCTCATTCAAACAAAAGCCATCTTGAATCATATAGCATTTGAGCCTTTGTATGCAATTCTGCAGAGATCTAAAAACAAATGTATTCCTGTAGTCAACAGTGGCATGTTGACATTTAATTGAAGGAATCTGTTAAATAAGCAGCTATTTTTTTCTCAGGCACAATGAATGAATTTTAGAGACACCCTACCTGTTCAACTTGGATGCTGAACATATCATGAGAGATGCATGACTGAAGGAAGAGGACCAAGGATTCAAGATGGATGGTGGAAGAAACATCAACTTTGATATATAGATGACACAACACTCATAAAAGAAGATCTCAAGATTCTAGTTAGGAAAGTTAAAGAACAGCATGAAAAGATGGGCCTTCAGTTTAATATGAAGAAGACAATAGTCAAGCCCAATATCTTTACTATTGCTGGGGAAAATGTTGAAGTGGAGGAAGTTTTTATCTACTTGGATCAATCATGAACAAAAATTGATTCAGTAGTCACATACTGACACTCAGCAGAAGAAGGATGAAGATCTTCAAATGTAGACTAGAATGGTCCAGACTGTGGTCTTTTATGTTGTTCTTTATGGATGTGAAAGCTGGACAGTAATAAAAAAAAGCAGGACTGGAAGAATATTGATGCCATTGAACTTTGATGTTGGAGATTTTGAGAGAACAGGTAAATGGATTGTGGACTAAAATTCATCTTTCACTAGAAGCCCAGATAACCAAACTGAAGCAAATTTTGGACTCACTGAACCAGTGACAAGAACCAGTTCACTTGAGCTGAGCAGTTAAAGGTAAAAGAGGAAGAGGACCAGCAACAAGATGGATAGACATAATCAGAGAAATCTTGAACAAGCCATTAAAAAACCTGAAGATTGATACAGAAGACAGGATGTTGTGTAGAAACACCATCCATATGGTCACAAGGAGTCAGAATCAACTTAATAATAATGATAAAATATTGTATTTACTGAAATGTTGTCTAATCTTCCAACAGCATCTAAGTTTGAATATTGCATATGACATGAAACTGGGGCATTGCAGTGAATCTAAACCAAGCAAAGCAACGTTGCAATGGCAACCAATATTCAGCAGCATGATGCCAATAATTATTTAAATCTCACAGAAGTAGCAATTAACTCCCCGTGACCTGCTCCAGCTAAATATAATTATCTGGCATAGAACCCGCATAGTAATAGGTGTCTTAATGCTCAGTGATGTTTCAAAACAGTCCGTATGTGATGGACTGAAGTGGCTAGCTAGCAGATAACTAACTGGGGAACCTTAATTATGAAAATTATTTCATTTTAGGTTTGTAGTCTACACTATGGAAGCCCATTTCCACCACTTGAAAAAAGGTCATAGACTAGGTTATAATTATGAGATACAAAGTCATAAAAAAACACAAAGTGACAATTAAGAGGAAGTCACAATAATGATACAAAATCATATTAGTGAGATTCAATATTATAATAATCAGATTTAAAGTCATAATTACGAGATATAAAGTCAATTATAAGAAATAAAATTATAATAATGAGACACAAAGTGATAATTATGATAAACTAATTCATAGTAATGACGCAAAGTCAAAATGAAATATACAATATTATTATTAATTATTATTATTATTATTATTATAAAGCACTAATAATGACAAGTCATCATAATATGATACAAAGTCATAATTATAAGATTCAATGTCATAGTTATGAGATACACAGTCATAATGAGTCAATTGAGATACAAAAGTTGTAAGAACCAAAGTCATAATTATGGGATGCAAATGCATAATTATGAGAAAGAAAGTCAAAACAATGAGATTCAAAGTCACACTAATGAAATTCAAAGTCATAATTATGAGATTCAAAGTCAACAATGAGATTCAAAGTCATAATTTAGATGCATTACTATGACTTTGCATCTCATAATTATGACTTACTGTATGACCTTTTCTCAAAGTGGCAAAAGTAGGCTTAGAAGTGCAGGAATGACTAGAGCGAACGTTCTTTATTATCCCATCAGAGCGCCAGAGCGGCTGACGGAGCGTCAAGAGACCTACAAAGTGACAGAGTGAGTGACTGACTGACCGGGCACGAGAGTGACCTACAAAGTGACTGACTGACCGAGCGTCAGAGTGACTGACCGTGCGTCAGAGTGACCTACAAAGTGACAGAGTGAGTGGCTGACTGACTGACACAGTGACTGACAGTGAATGACACTGACTGACTGAATGGCTGACTGACAAGAGTCTGAGTGACTGACAGTCTATGACAGACTCTGACAGTGACTGAATGACTAAGTGACTGAGTCTGAGTGACAGAGTGACTAAGTGACTGACTGGACTCTTCTCCCCTCAGTGACAGCTTGACTGAATGACTGACTGACTGAGCATCAGAGTGACCTACAAAGTGACAGACGGAGTGACTGACTGACTGACTGACACAGTGACTGAATGACAGACACAGTAACAGACAGTGAGTGACTGACTGACTGACTGACACAGTGACTGAATGACAGACACAGTAACAGACAGTGAGTGACACTGACTGACTGAATGGCTGACTGACAAGAGTCTGAGTGACTGACAGTCTATGACAGACTCTGACAGTGACTGAATGACTAAGTGACTGAGTCTGAGTGACCCAGTGACTGACTATGAGTCACAGAGTGAGCTACAAAGTGACAGACAGAGTGACTGACTGAGTCTCACTGTATTCATTACCACCTCCTGCATTAGGCTAAACTAGTTCACATCTGTGTAAAATCAGTAAAGTAAAAACCCCTTTTTTAAACCATTTTCTTAGTTTTAAAACAATTTTCTTAGTTTTAAGAGCTAAAATACATCATTTATTTGGTATTTCAACACTTCCTCACGTAGGTAATGAGCTATTAATGTTCAACCTTACGTTATAAAAGTTTAAAGCTGAAAACAGTCGACAAAGTCTGAAGTTGGAGCTGTTAGCCAAGTGTCGACGCGTAGCTACAACTTCACTGAACTGTTTATGCTTTTAAACACAAACACTTTGAAAAATGTACATATGAGCGTATACCTTTCGCATACCTTAACCAGTTAACAAGGTACTTATGAGTTGGTTGTTGTGGTAGGTGACGTTATTTGTTTAGTTTAACTTGTTAAAATTAGCAAAATAGCTTAGCCGCACCAGCGCCGAAGCGTGTGTTGCCACAGCAACTGCCTTACTGAGGCGCCATATGAACTCGGTCGTTCCACCTTAAACAGAGCAGTGCTTTCTACAGCGAGCCCGCGGCGCATGAATTGAACTAATGCAGCACTTAAGGTGGAACGGCGAGTTCCAATAAGAAGCGAACTTGAAGCGCGTTAAAATCAAGCTTGTACTGAGTATAACGTGACTGAAGCTTGTCATGACCACCTGTTTACCTCCCATAAGGTCTGTAGTTGCCGCACGGTTGTGTCTCTCCACTACAGTTGTCGCTGGTCATTGGAAAAAAGCCTTCAGCGACTCTCTCTGAACTTTTCTCCCGGCGAGAGGCTTCATGTGAGCGGTTCTGCTCAGGCACAAGAACGCCCCCTACAGGTCAGTCACCATATATACTCATTTTTCAGCTGCACTGAGCATATGGGTTTACAGACTGTAGTGCAGGGGTGCACAATACGTCGATCGCGATCTACCGGTCGATCACAATGGTAGTGTAGGTAGATCGCATGACATTAAAAAATAGACGTCAGCCTATCATTCGTCCTCATACAGGGAGACAAGTCGAGCACTCGGGCCAAGCAGAAATCCTAGCCGCTCAATCTGTATCATATTTCACTTTAGACCGCCCACAAGCTCATCGATTGGCTGTACCGTGATTGGCCGTGTGATTGGCTATTACTGCATCACACAGCTGTCTGAACAGTACGTGTTCACCTGCCACTGTAAGTTGTTATCATGTTGAACGTTTGTTGTGTCTGTCACGTCAGCTAGACGTATTTTAATATCAGAGGTTTTATATTAAAACATTAACATTTGAGCCTGTGTCTGTGTGCGTGTGTTTACCAGTCTGTGATAAGCCACCATTTACATGTCTCCAAGTGTAACTATTGTCAAAATAATTCAGAATTTTTGCTTAAGTGCTGTAAAATGCTAGCTAGCGCCACTTATTTATGTGAGTCAACATTTTCACACATGAAGATCATTAAGTCCAAGTATCGTTCCACTATGACTGATAATCATTTGGAGGTTTGCTTGAGGCTGTTTATCAGCAACTACTGTCTGGACTATGAATCCATGACTGATTCCATTCAGTGCAAGTCATCAGAGTAAAGTAGGCTAATGACAAAACATGTACACAGTTGTATTGTGCAATATGGGTTCATGTAGTTATTCAAGGTACACCAGCATACATTGTATACATAAATTGTCAGTATATTTCTAAATACATATATGTCTTGCATTTTTATATTAGGTAGATAATTTAGACTTGGTCATTAGATAAGTAGCTCGCATGCTGAAAAAGTGTGTCCACCCCTGCTGTAGTGCATGTTTCTCTGTATACATTGTTCACCCTCTTCTTCAGTGGTCATGACAATAAATTAGAATATCTTGGAAAAGTTCCTTTATTTCAGTAATTCATTTCAAAAAGTGAAACATAGATTTTTTACACACAGAGTGTCTATTTTAAGTATTTATTTATTTTAATGTTGATGATTGTGACCTACAGCCAATGAAAACCCAAAAGTCAGTATCTCAAAAAATAGAATATTATATAAGACCAATTTAAAATATATTTTTTATGCATAAATGTCGGCAGACTGAACAGTATGTACAGTACATGCACTCAATATTTGGTCTGGGCTCCTTTTGCATGAAAGACTGCAATCAGTGCTGCATGGCATGGAGGTGATCAGCCTGTGTCACTGTTGAGGTGGTATGGAAGCCCAGGTTGCGTTGATAGCGGCCTTCAGCTCATCTGCATTGTTGGGTCTGGTGTCTCTCATCTTCCTCTTGACAAAAGCTCATTTATTCTCTATGTGGCTTAGCTCAGGTGAGTTTACTGCCCAGCACAGTGATACTGTGGTTATTAAACCAGGTGTTGGTACTTTTGGTAGTCTGGGCAGGTGCCAACTCCTGCTGGAAAAGGAAATCTGCATCTTCATAATGCTTGTCAGCAGATGGAAGCATGAAGTGCTCTAAAATGTCCTGGCAGATGGCAGCTCTGACTTTGGACTTAATATACAGTAACACAGTGGACCAAGACCAGCAGATGATGTGGAAGCTTCACACTGGACCTCAAGCAGCTTGGATTGTGTGTCTCTCCACTTTTCCTCCAGACTCTGGGACCTTTATTTCCAAATGAAATGCAAAGTTACTTTCAGTGATGATCTGGGGAGCCATGTCATCTGCTGGTGTTGGTCCACTGTATCATCTCAAGTTCAAAGTCAGCGCAGCCGACGCTGTTAGCACTTTTTATAGATGCACTATTTTCACTCCAGAAGTGACACTGAGGTGTTTAAAAACATCAGCAGTACTGCTGTGTCTGATCGACTCACATACACTAACACGCCACCACCACGTCTGTGTCATGTGCCACCAGGTTACCTGCTCTGTGGTGGTCCTGTGAAGCAATGTGTGTGTGTGTGTATAATATTATGACCTTAGTTAATTTATAAAAACATATATTTGTAAGAATGTCTAAGAATTAATGTTTGAAGTAAATAAATGTTAACAGTGAGGTTCTCTAGTTGTATGTGTAGAATCTGTACAACAGTTTTATTATTTATCCCAAATATCCACTATCATCATTTTCATTGCAAAATCTAAAACTAAATGAAACTAAACTAAAATTAATGTTTGTTTCTTAATGCATGTCTAAATCTAAATATTGCTTGCCTAGAGTCCCAATATCACCCCTGATAAAGCACAATGATTGGTTCCTTGGTTGGTGTACTTGGCCTTAAGGATTGGCAGTAAGCCAGCTTCATTAATATTGGAATGTTTATAAACATCCCTGAATATTAAGTCTTTATGAGCTTTACTGAGTTCACAGTAGCTTTACTCTGGATATCTTACTGTGGTGTTTGTCTCTATCTGGTGGCGCTTTGCAGAACAACAAGCCAAGTTCCACTGAATTGAGGCTGACTGGGACAAAATCAGATGGGAGAGTATAGGCATATAGGGTTTATTGTACACAGACATTCAAAAACTGTCCCACTCAAATGAATGTTATCATTTTTGCAGTGTGTTGCAGACCTGAAATGCAGGAATTAATGTATATTAACAGATAAAATGAAGTTGATCAGACAAAACTTCAAATATACTGGGTTCATATTGTCTGCAATGACTTAAAAGTCAAAGTAAATGTAAGAAACACTGCATTTTATGTGCATTTTCCTTACTGTCCCAACCTTTTCTGAGTTGGGGCTGTAATTACCAATATAAGCACAATTCTCTGTTTCACGTTGTTTGGTATTACCAGTTTCCTGTCTAGGTCATATATACAGACATATATACAAATAAAATGTAATTGTTCGTAATTTAATTTAAAAAGTTAAACTGTCATATTTAATATTTATGACACATATTTCAAGTCTTTTCCGTTTTAATGTTGATCAGTTTGGCTTATAGCTCATGAGTTGGCCAATCAGTCACAGTAATATGATGGTCAGTAGTAGTGTTGGCACTGTGGACAGCTGCTGGGCATCTCCATAAAGTTTGTTAGCAGATGGAAGCATGAAGTGCTCTAAAATCTTTTGGTAGGTGTTGACTTTGTACTAAACACAGTGGACCAACACCAGCAGCTCAAACCATCACAGACTGCAGAAACTGCACACTGGACTTCAGACACCTTGAAGTCTGGACCTCTCATACTCTGTGAGCTGATTTTCAAATAAAATGCAAACGTTCATCTGAAAAGAGGACGTTGGACCACAGCTCTTTTTCCCTTTAGGCCAGGTAAGACATTTCTGTTGACTCTGGTTGATATTAGTGACTGTAGCAGTTGTAGCTGTGAGAGATGAATTTATACTGTTTGAATTGTCTTTTACTCACAATCACATATTCTAATAATTGGAGATTCTACATGTAATTAATATAAAACGACAGTTTACCTTTTTATATTAAATAATGAACAAAAATGATTCCTTTTTAATGTATGACTGTAACTTTTAATATTTATACATTTCTGCATGTGGTGAAGGATGCTGGTGGGGGCACTAAGAGCAGTAAAAGTTGCTATTTTGTTAACATTAAGGTTTTACAAGGCTGGGGATAAAATATAATATGACGACTGGCTTTTGCACAAAGAACAGGCCAAGCAGGGAAATTTCAAACCATGGGATGCAATTAAGAAGCGAACTACAATAAATCTCTGCACCGCAGTATTCCAGAAGCATGCAGTCCCAAGGTCATCCAGCACTTCTGCCCAGCGCAGGAGATAACAATCTCCAGATGAGGGGCGGCATCACATGCAAATTTGTCTTTAAATCTCTTACTAAAGCATCTTGGTCTTAATTACAGGAGTGCTGGCATTCGCAGACTTAACAGTGCCGTGGATTAAATAGATTAACTTCAAAGTGAATCACTAAATTGGGATTATCAGTCAGGGAAAACTTGTATGTACGGTATGCTATCCAGCTACACTCTTAAAAACTGGTTCTTCAAGGGTTCTTTAGTAAAGAAAATGGATAAAAGGTTCTTTGCATGGTGAAAAGGTTCTTCAGATTGATGAAGAAAGTGTTGTAGATGCTTCTATACAGAACGTTTTCATAATGGTTCTATATAGCCCCCAAAAGTGTTCTATTGTAATTACAATGTCAAACTTGTAATAATAGAGGAACCATTTTTTGGTGCTTTATAGAACCATTTTCAAAATATGTCTAAATAAAACCATTTATAGCACATTCCTCATCAATCACCATGCAAAGAACACTTTGGGTTCTTTGAGTCTTCTTGGTTGTGTATAGAACCATTTTCTTGGTTTCAAATGTTTTCAAGGATCAACAATAAGTCCTGGAGAGCAGTATGACTTTAGCAATGCTTTGTTTAATGCTTTACAATGTACAAAATGCATCAGAGCCCCAGAATTCAGTTTGGCAGAATCTGGCAACCCTAGAATAACATTAGTGTCAGTACTGATCATGGTGTAAGTGCATCTATATGTAGTGTAAATACACACATTCTTTTTACTTTTGTTCTTTCTCCAGAAGTCATTTATACTCGTTGTAACAACACGAAATGAGAACCAGTCAACGCAGGAATGCCACAGCTGAGAAGCGAGGGAGATTTATTTGAAGTGTGCTTGCATAAGCTGTTGTTTGGAAGGCCGTTTTGTGCATATTCTCAGCTCATTACATGAGCCAGAAAAATGAAATTCGCTCCTTAATGCAAACCCAGACTTTTACCATGGTGAGCTTTTAGAGAAAAGTATACACACAGGGTGCTTTGAAGTGAAGAAGCAAAAACCTTTTTGTAAGCATTTCCATCTTCGGTAATGATATTTGAAATCTGACTGAAGTATATAAATGCAGCAGATGAGAAGAGAGGAAGTTTTGGTTACCTGGCACCCTCAGCAATAAGGCATGAAAATGTTTTGACATACTGTATACATATGAAAGTAAAGACCGTGGATATCATTTCTGATCTTTGTCTCTAAGACAGTAAGATTGTGTTGATGCTTATGGGAAACTTGACATACACTATATGGGCAAAAGTACTGGGACACCTCATTCATTCTTTCTATATATGTAGCCACAGTGATGCAGAATCTCTCCCTTCACTTTCATGCCTAAATAGAGTATTCTATTGGCTGCTCTCCTCTAATAATCAGGCTACATTTATGCATACACAAACATCCAGAAAGGTTCTAGAGAACTTGCCCAGGCTACAGAAAGGTTTCTAATTAAAGTGAGACCACCCCACTATGTCCTCATACCGACTTCCTTCGCTTTCCAAACACATTGTTAATAAGCTTGGCCATAGACTTGGAGCCGCTGTAGCGCCTGCGGTCTGATCTGTACTTGATGTGGTCCATCACGTGACGGATGAGTTTGGTGAAGAGGTTCGAGATGTCCAGGTAGTTTTCAGCAGCTGACACCTCCTGGAAGAGGCACTTGTGCTCCAGGGCTACAGACCGGCCCTCTTCCTCGCTCACCTGTCGACTGTGGCACAGATCCTGCTTATTCCCCACCAGGCACATGGGGACATCCACATCACTGTCCCAATCAAACATAAACCAAATATTAATCGTATCAGATAAGGAGGTGGTACAGCTGTGCTATGCAAACAGTATTAAATCTACACTCATTGTCCATTTAGGCTCCACTCCGCACTTTTACAGACTGTAGTCCATCTGCTTCTCTGTATACTTTATTCAACATGTTCTTCAATGGTCAGGACCCCCACAGAGCAGGTGCATTGTCAGCACTGTAGTGACACTGATGTGGTGGTGGTGTGTTAATGAGTTGGACCTCAGCATCACTGCTGGACTGAGAATAGTCCACCAACCACCCAACAGTGTCCTGTGCAGCAAATGAGCTACCATTTCTGACTTTACATCTCCAAGGTGGACCAACAAGGTAGGTGTGTCTGAGTGGACGGTGTTCAACAGCTCTGCTGTGTCTGATCCACTCAACACACACTAACACCACCACGTCAGTGTCACTGAGAATGATCCACCTGCTCTGTGGGGGTTCTGACCACTGAAGTATACAGAGAAACTGATGGACTTGAGTCTGTAACCGCTGTCGGTGGAACTAAAATGGATGTAACGTTATGACTGATCTGTACATTATCGTAGAACCCAATATTATAACAGCACATTGGAAAGCAATGTCGTCTCTAATGAGAAGCACACAAATCATTCCTTCCACAGCTGACAGGTTTTTTGGGGGCCGGGAGTTCAAAGGAACATGAGAAAGCATGAGGTCTCGCTCCACTGACCGATTCGGTTTGGAAGTCGAGGCATGGAAAACATGGACGACAGAGAGAAAAAGCCTCCCCAGCAGGAGCTGCGGCTCACTGTGTCAGTATGAAGCTTTCAGACCATTATGGTTGTATTGCAGGGAACAGGACTAGAGGTCCTAGCAAACCCATGTGATCTCAATTGCCTCATTTGAGGGCTCTAATAAGATCCAGCTGCCCAGCCTCACACTCTGACTCACCATTGTCTCCAGATGATTTTCAAATGACATACAAGTAGTGAAAGCCCAAACCTTTCCTGACTTTTACAGCTCTCTAATAAGGGAGTCGGTATGAAATAGGAAAAAAAAGTGGAGCTTATTGGATTTTGTCCAGCCCGATGGTCCAATTAGAGTTGTGAATCACTACATTGAGGCTAATGGGCACCGAATTTGTCTCTGTGACTTTCATCATAGACAAGCAAATGCAAGTACATCCAATTTACTTAGAGAGTGTGGCGTTTTCTCGATCTACCACACACATCCTGTCCCACAAATGGTCTTCATTAATTCATTAAAGCTTCGTCCTCCTTCTCCAGACTGCATGAGCCTTTGGGTCAACAGTGTGCGGCGCTGACGTTTACTCACCCTTTGCAGGTCTCCCGGCGGCTCTCTTTGATCTGATGCAGGATGTTCTTGGCGTTGAGGAAAGACATGCGGTCACTGATGGTGTACACAACCACAAACCCATCAGCCCAGTCCATGGGCTCCTCCAGGATGCATCTGCTTTCTTCGCTCTGGCGGGAACAGAAAAGACACACAGGGGGCCTGTCAACAACACTGCGTGTCTCTGAAGGCCTGCCTGGCTGAATGGAACATTGTGGCAATGCCTGGCTCTGCGTTAATTAACACCGTTCCCTTTAGAGGGCCGGAAAGACAAAGGGAGAGGAGCTTACAGCACTCTACACTGGTTGTGTAAATGATCTTGCAGATACAAGCATTGATATCACACGTTGACCCTCCAGTATAGGAGTAGAAGCCCCTAAAGCAGGACAATGGTCATCTCATACCTTGGGCTTTGAGAAGTACTTAAATAAGAGGTACCAGATGCAGCGGATCTCAGTTTTCAAAGCGTATTGTGTACGGTGCTTAAGGGGAATCATAAATCCAATCAGAACACATCCATACATTTCCCATATGGTGGCATCCCAGAGAATGCAACCCTATGGCAGCATCTGCACATGAATATCAGAAAAGCCGATGCTGGTGCATAAACACATACCTGTGAGCAAGGATCAAAGACTTCCAAGTTCAACTGTCTGCCATCAATAGAGAGCCTTTTATGGTATAAGGAGTCTGCAACAAAGTTGAAAGAATTTCTTGGGAATTACGACATACACATGTACAAACCGGATTCCAAAAAAGTTGGGACGCTATACAAATTGTGAATAAAAACTGAATGCAATGATGTGGAGATGGCAAATGTCAATATTTTATTTGTAATAGAACATAGATGAAAGATCAAAAGTTTAAACTGAGAGAATGTATCATTTTAAAGGAGAAATATGTTGATTCAAGATTTCATGTCGTCAACAAATCCCAAAAAAGTTGGGACAAGGCCATTTTTACCACTGTGTGGCATCCCCCCTTCTTCTTACAACACTCAACAGACGTCTGGAGACAGAGGAAACCAGTTTCTCAAGTTTAGAAATAGGAATGCTCTCCCATTCATGTCTAATACAGGCCTCTAACTTTCCGGGTTCTGCTAACTTGTCAATCTCCGGACATAATCTGTACTTACCCTCTCGTAAGGATAAAGATTTGAACTCTTTGACCAAAGGAGACAGAGGTCTGCAGACAACTCACAACATTCTTCTTCCCCCCTACGGTGTGTCACCATTTTTACCGGAACAGGGTTGAAAAAACCCTAAACAACTGCTGTACTTTAGAACTTAGTTGTATAAAGAGGAAATTTTACTATGTAAGAGAGTCAAATTTGAAAACTAGAAAGTAGATACAAGATAATGTTTATTTTATAACTGTAAACGG
>BRDA01067148.1:15832-33441 GCA_036984385.1 Crenuchus spilurus | reverse complement strand
TGTACACCGTAAAACAAAAGAAGCTGTTAAATGTAAACACGGAGCATAAAAGCGGAAAAAGAAGCATGCGATGTGATATGTGATATGTATGCAGTGGAGCAATGATGACTGCATGCTTCAGAAAGCTTTGGCATGAGTGTATTTATCTCTATGTGAGCATGAACACTACTGCTGCCTTGAACAATGCATGTTTGTAAAACTAAAAGGGTCTTGAGAAGTGTGTGTTCAAGGGTACAGTTCATAAGGCTCATAAGCACTTTCATAAAGGCTTTTAAACAGAGGCTTAGTGGACTAAGGTGTTACGATCAGAGGATCAAGAGTTTGAGTCCCAGTCATGTTGCTTGTCATCTGCAACCTGTGAGAGTAAAAATGGCCGTGCTGTCTCTGGGTGGGTAGATGGCGCTCTCTCCCCATCACTACTCACATGAAATATCTGCTGGCTCAGAGGTCTATTAGCTGATGTATCAGAGCTGGGGATCCTGCGCTTTCCTCTGAGCACGTTGGCTGCCCAGTGACAATGTATTGACAGAAGATGGCAAAGAGGCAGTGGATGACTCCGGAGGAGGTCTGTGCTAGTGTTCAAGGCACGTAATTGGGAGAGTTCTAGTGAATGGGTGGGTCAAGTGGCCGCCGCTACATTGGAAGGAAAATTGGGTCAAAATACATTTTAAAAAAGTGGTTTTGAAGGACAGTGTGAGGCAGTCTCAGAGGGATTGAGTTAAAGGGGCCATGATACTGATGGATCTGCCCCCCGTTTTGAACTTGGGGACAGCCAAAAGACCAGAATTAGAGGACCTAAGTGTTCAGGAAGGGCAGTAAAGATGCAGGAGTTTGGTGCCTGACTATGGAGAGATTATTATGTTAGTAGCAGGAGTTTAAACTGAATATAAAGTAAAGCAGAAGCAAAGTGATATGAGCTGATATACTCCAGTAGGTGCCATCTGTCATAAAGCTGACTTGAAGCTTCCTAAGCAAACATAACCTTTATCCCAGCAATTTTTGGTTAGTAGAACATTTTGTGAACATCACGAATATTACAGATTTCTTAGAACATTCAAGCTGTCGTTTTCTAGAAATTTCTAGAACGTTTTATTGAAGGTCGTTTAATGTTTCAATTACATTGCTGTAACATTACAACAAACACCTACAGTAGGTTAAAATACCGATCAAATGACCAGAGAACATCTTTAGAAACATAAACAATAAATAATCAATCAACAGTTTATTTATTACTTTATAATATGAAGTAAACATGAGCTGACTTTTCTCTATACTGTCTGTGCTGATATTCAGAAGTAATACAAACGTCTCACTGATGTTACTTAAAATGTTGCCATAATGTTAGTGCTTGTTTATCTGTGAACATTCTATGAGAAACATTCCAAAAACGATTTAATGCAAACCATTAGGAAATCACATGTTTTCAGATCATTCCAGGAGCAATATTTCTGAAACGTTACAGGCAAACGTTCCTGGAGCCTTTTAAAAACATTGATGAACGTTCTTATAACATTTTCTGTTAGCTGGAATGATAGGAAGATTTTTGGAATAAATGGCCATAATGTGCTTTTTTAGGTGTCATGGAGGCTTATGAACAGTAGTGTTACCATTTACTCAGCTGCCAATGCATACATCAGCTTTACTAATATGGCTAACATGCTGTGTCTCTACAACAGCTATTGTCTTGAGTCTTGGGCTCTAAGAGTCCTCTGAAGATGTTATATTTGGTGCCAAGATGTTAGCAGCAGATCCTGGAAGCTGTGAGGTTGAGCCATCACAAGTTTGAGGTGTTCCAACCCATCCCTCAGATTGAGAGTTGGAAAATTTGGAGGCCATTGTTGGAAGGTTGACAGGGAACATCCTATTAACCTTGCGTACCAATCGTCTGGCCATAACAACCTTGTCGAAGTGACTCAGGTCTACCCAGCTACCATCTAATATATACCAGACCTTGACATGCTCCATTGTTGTGAGATCATCAGTGTTCTCCATTTCATCTATGAGTGTACCATATGAGTTAGGTTCTGGCCGTATTGTCACCTCATTAAACGTCTGAGAGAAACTGTACTTACTGGCATTGGAGGCATATTCCCCAATGAAGCGCTTGGTCAGGAATCTCACCAAAACGGCTGAAGACAAGAGAGTTGAGACTCAATGAAAGCAGTCATCTCCAGCAGTGATGTAAAGAATGGAAGTGTCAGGAAAGGGAAAGTGGGTAAACAGGTCAAATCCAAAGACTTGGCCAGTTTACAGCATGTGCTGGGGCATATTTGGCACAAAGAAACTAGTTATATTTATGATTTTTACTTTTTTCCCCCTCCTCCCAAGCCCTGAGCACACTGCCTGGTCTATATTAAATATCTGAGCCATGAAGCCGTCCTGGCTCGCTCTCTGGCCTGCAGAAACAGACATACTGTGGCAGCCTTCGCCAACTAACTTCTTCCCAACAGCTTGTCAGGAATACAACTGTGGTCCTTCTCAGGGCTACCAAAACATACCAGCCGTGTCCCTCTGTGCACACTTTGATCACTGCCCAGAGAGAAACGGGCTCCTCTTAATTTTTGTGGTGAGGAGACCCTGTCTAATTATTTTCCGGTTATTTAATAGTCATCAGTACAGGTATGCAGCCAGAGGGGCTCAGCCTGTCTTTATTCTGTGGAGAGGAACAAAAAATATAATCCCTCATCAGTTTTAGCAATTACTCGCATGTTACAACCATCAATTTTAATTTCCTTTTTCGGGTGATTTGAATAACAGCGACCTCGTTCTACCCCCCCCTTACCCTCCCTCCCTTTCCAAATACACAAAGTGCTTTCACAGTATGTGCACAGAGCAGACATAATGTCTCTTTGCATTGAGGAATCCTAACACATTAACTGTATAGATGCACTAGTATTAATGCACCA
Source organism: Crenuchus spilurus (assembly GCA_036984385.1). NCBI lineage: Eukaryota > Metazoa > Chordata > Actinopteri > Characiformes > Crenuchidae > Crenuchus > Crenuchus spilurus. Next base: position 30,535 of record BRDA01067148.1, on the reverse strand, counting down.
ATAAGCTCTGTAGAGTCCTGATGCAAACGTTCAAAACATACTTACCAAAGACAGGTGCCTTCATAAGGTGTATACATCAAGTGAAGAAGCAATGCAAGCCCTCACCTGATTTGCCAGCCCCCTCACTGCCCAGCAAGGCAAGTTTGATGTCATTCATGGTGGAGAAACTGCTGGAGATGCGTCCTGGAAAGGAGTTCAACAAGTATGCTGCTCAGCTGAAGCTCTACTCAGCAGGGGCAAGAGGAGAAATCTCTCTCTCTCTCTCTCTTTCCCTCTCCCTCTCTCAGTCACCTACTTGTACACATCAACAGACTCTGATCTCTCTCTCCTCCCACAATGTGGGTTGCGAGGAGGTCACTTTACCAGAGTTTCACCTCCACAAGCATGTAGAGGCCATTGTTCCACTTTTTCCAAAGCGAACACTCGTAAACAGCTCTGCACAGAGGCCCAAAAGCCTGTAAAGACCTCTTCTTCGCCTTTATCCTGGATCCAACACAATCATGGAGCCATCCAGTTTGTTAGGTTGTCATGACGTTCCAGTCGAGGATCCGTGTTCGACCACCGTGTACTTTGGAGCACAATAGCTGCCAGATATTTCCACTCGGCCCGCTTTGTTTTCTACATGACTTTCTCAAACAGAACCTCATGTACAGGCCACAAATGAAAGTGATTTGTCAAGTTCCATTCAGCTCTGATGCAGCCGCAACAGCATCCAGTACAGTTAATGCCGCGGCTTTCTCCCCTAACACGGCTCACGGCCGACCTCAAACTGCAAAGCTTTCCATATGATCTAAAGCTCCGGCCATGTTTTGATTGAGCTCTTTGAAAGAAGGAGTGCAACAGTCAATTTTTCCTTTTTCTCCAAAAGAAAACCTCAATTTCATGGGCTGCTACGCTGGTCAGAAAGAATTTTTCTTTTTTTTACACTCAGGCAGCTCTTGAGTTTTCATTTTTCTTTTTCTTTTAACAAAGTTCACATTGTGGTGTCCCATTATTATCCTGTTAAGTTTGATTTCTTTTCTGCCCGACTGAGGCCTCGCAGGCCTTCTTGAACACAAAGGATCAAATGCGCCCAGCACCGAAAAATATGTGGCACATATTAGGCTATTTACTGCCTGCCCATGGCTACATCTGTTTTGACAGATTGGAATTTCATAAAGGAAGTGGTAGCAACAAGTTCCACCCCATCAGTCAAGCTTAAAAAGCAGGAAAGCAGAAGAATGACCGGTGCACTGATATGGAATTTTCAGGTCCGATACAGTAACCAATAACTGTGCCCTTGCAATGGAAAACCATCTGTCATATAAGTAATGTGACATTGTCTAATATCCTCAATTTAGAATTAATTGAGTGTTTCTCAGACTTTTTAGTGTAAATATACAAAACTAAAATAACTGATTATCACGTGAAAAGGCTAAATGGTTATGTGGATTTTCACTACAAGGATACAATTAAGTACTCATAGTGGCTCTTACCGATAATTGAAACTATTTTGATCTATACAGGGTGTCCTTGAAACGTGGATTAAATAAACACCTTTTTGTGACCAATATAAACTTCTCCATGCCTGTAAAACCTAGAAATAGGACACAAAATTATCAATAAGAATCATTAGCCAGAATTTCAGTATGAAGCCAATCTCACACCATCCTCCAGCATTGCCCTTCAGAGCTCCAACTCCCAGAATGCTCTGGGAGAACACATAACCCCAACATAAAATGTTTTTCAAAGTATTTCCACTGAATTCATCCTGATCAGGGTTGCTGTGAGCCTCCTGCCCCTTCACTGGGCTCAGGGCATTACACCACCTTGGCTAAGGCCAAGACATGGTGCCAATCCATCAATGGGCTCACAAGAACAATTTAAAGTACCCAATTCACCTGACTTCCATGTTTTTTGACTGTGGTAGGAAACCAGAGAATCTGGAGGAAACCCCCGCAGACACTGGGAGAACATGGACCCAGATGGGGACTCAAAACCCCTTTAAATTGTTTGCTGATATATATGCATCACTAGTAAAATAAATCTATAGTAATTTAACTGAACACTATGTAACATCTTATTAATCAAATCACACCAATGGCTAAAGGAGTGCGTTTGTATCAATGAACTAAATCTACAGGATTAGGTACTGTAAAAGCTAAGCTGTTATGATCACACAAACCTGAACTGATATACACAAACTGTAGCACTTTGGAAGATGAAACTCCACACCTGGAGAGGGGATCCATCACAGGGACTGGACAGTGAACCTAACAGGCTGACCAAGCCAACAAATATAGTACAGGAAACAGAGAGAAAGCAAAAATCCAGCAGAAAGAGGAAGAGATCTTTATAAAGATTGATCTGATTGATCTTATCTCAGAGCAGCAGTTCAGAATGTATTTCAGTATCCAGATGGATTCAGCCTAAAACAGGACTTGACATATTTGGCACGTGGTGTAAACTCCAGAACAGTAAAAACTGTGTCAGCTTCAACAGTCCACCTCATGCGGCTTACAGTTCCACACCGCTTGGCCTAACCAGCCCACACACTCCTCTGAGGTAGTTCAAATGCAGTCTCCAGCAGGATCTAATCTCTCACTGAACGTTAGTCAAAGCATTTATATGGGCACATGAACAAAAGAACGTAGGGAAAAAATTACCAGCAAAATATGACCTCCTTTAAAAAGTCATTACAAATGAGTTTCAGAAGCTGAGGGGGGTAAGAATGAGGCCAGCCACATCTCCAGAGTACCAAAAAAAAAGAAAGAGATTTAAACGCTGGCAATGGAGATATTACATCACGTCTGTGTTGAGGGCAGCCTCACGGGGACCCTGCCTTTATCCCACAATCTTTAGGAAGGCAATCAGGGGAGTAATCCTGCAGGTATTGGGGGAATTTTCCTCCCGACCCGTCCCGAGCGCTGATCTGATTTAAGTGTCATCAGGAAGCTGTCAGTAAAGATGAGGGAGGAAGTATCTTCTGGGATGAGATTTACAGTGCCTTTGCAGGAAAACTCAATTTACAGAGAGAATTTACAGAGAGAGAGAGAGAGAGAGAGAGAGAGAGAGAGAGAGAGAAGGAGGACTCAGAAGAAAGATGACCACCTTAGATGGTATCAAAGCTGACTTGATCATTTCTAAGAGTGCTGAGTTTTCACGCCAGAGTTTGCTGTGTAGCAATTAAGTACAAACATTATTTATATGGTTTTGATCATTTTTGCCAGATATGGCACATTGTAAATAGTATGAAGTGTGAGCATTTTTCTGGTTTACTAGGAGCTTTATTAGTATCTTGAGCATTGGGGTTTTCAAACCAAATTTAGGCATTAACATAATTCAGTCTGCTGTAAAACAAAAACTGCACAGTGTGTGTATGTACTTACAAACATACTGTATATTTACAATTTGGAAAGATCTAACATAAGAGGCACATTATGAGTTTTGTTCAGGATAATTTTATAATGATGACATAGAATGTATTTGAATTTGATTTTATGCCCATTTAAAAGTATAATTTTGTCTCGTCTTCAAATAAGCTGTTTTGCCTTTTATGTCCAGCTCATGAACAATTTGATGTGCTCTGTTCTGATTGGCTGCTTTACAACTGGGCTAAAGCACTGTAGCTAAAGGCAGAACTACAACTAGTGAACAGAGAGCTGATGAAAAACTTAAAGGAGATATAAGATGAAGATAATTAATAAAGATAAAAAAAGATAATGAATTGCACAACATGCATAAGAAGTGTCCAAAACAGGAGAGGAGATGAGAGAAAACTTAAATAAACTTAGATAAAAGGTGGACATACCATTTATCAGATCTCACATAGGCAATATATTCTGTAATTATGACAAGTTTGCTCTGATTGGTGGATTTACAAACAAAAAAAGTTTTCTGGTTTATTTGTCTTTTTTGATCCATTGCTCAAAGTTGTATTGACTCAGAGGGAATTGTTTTTGATGTGGATACTATGCAGGTATGTGCCAGACAGCAGGTTGAAAACAGCTTCTCCTGAGAGAAGGGCTGAAGAAAAACAGAGGAAAGCGATGAAGTGCATGGTATGAGAGGAGATGGTTGAAGAAAAATGAGGAGAGCTGAGAAAAACAGAGGAGAGTGAAGAAGTGCATGGTATGGAATAGAAGTTTCTGAGATGACTGAAGAGAAAAGAGAGGAGAGTTGAAAAGCTGAGAGAAATGGTGTGAAAGAAGCATCTGAGAGAGGAGGTGATTGAACAGAAATGAGAGCTTTGCTGAGAAAAACAGGAGAGAGAAGTGCACGGTGTGGAAGAGAAGCACCTGAGCAGAGATGATTGAAAAGAAATGAAAGGAGAGCTGAGGAAAAACAAAGAGGAGAGAGGAGGTGCACGGTATGGAAGAGAAGTGTGGAGGTGAGGATAGGGAAAAGCTGTTATGAATTAAATGGATGGTGTTAAGAGAAGGTTTATCTGACCTTGAGTAGCAATTGAAACTGTAATGGCAGATGTGTGACTGATGTGTGTAGTTTGAGAGCGGAGTCAAGACTTAAAAGAGGATTTTGGAGAGTCAATTTTTGGTCTGTTTTTGTTTATGCAGGATTTAAGTTTGAAGGGCATCACAGCATTGTTTGAAGTTCATAGTTGGTCAGTTTTATGGACCAATCTCTCCTTATTCAACGTTCCATTCTAGGGCACCTTTAAAGGCAGTTAATTGTTACTTACAACGCAGTCGAGAGAAAGATTTGCACGGCTAATATGGAAAAAATTAATTTAGTCCTCTAAAATTAATGTCTAACTTACAGACATCCTTGATTGCAGCCCAGTGGAATTCAATTATGATGAAAAGACAGACAAATTAAGCAATTCAGCCTATTCCACTCCTGAGATGAACCTTCCATGATTGAAATAAGTGGGGTGAGGGTCTTTTTCCTTTTTCTTTCCCTTTTTTTTTAGCAAATGAAAGCATATTGATTTAGTATCGCTGGGAGAGATGTTCACAGAATGTTTTTCACCAGTAATGAAATTATCCAGGGCCCCTTTTCTTGGATGCATGCCTCCTTCTTGGTTTACGGCCAAAAGAAGGAATGGACTGGGCTTTCTTTAGTCTGTTAGAACTTTATGAACACCTGACATTCATTCCCTCTGTTCTGTGAAGGCATTTTTAATGGAAAATGCCCACTTATAAAAAATTTATCTCATCAAATATTTACAACTGGCCAACAGTAACAGTGGTCCCGTTACGCTAACATGGTTTGATATAGAATTCCGTGCTAATTTTCTTCTAAGCGTAATTAAAAGGAACTAGCTTGACTGGACTGTAGTGATAGATGTTAAAAGATCTGGAGCTTCTACAGCATCTTTACAACTCAGTGTAAAGAAGCAAGGAATTTTCTTGTACTCGAGATATAATCAAAAATTCAGTCAAAGTCCTATGACAGGGAAGTCCAGGGAAGGCTTTCTGGACTTTGGAGAATTGCTGTGAGGTTCAACTACAAGGCCATTGGTTGTCAGGATTTTGGATGATCATCCTCAACTCATCCCAAAAGGATGAGAGAACGCAGTTCCACTGCTCCATAGGTGGCATTAGACATGGTGCCAACTGGCATTGCTGTGTGTGCATCTGTACATCTGTGGCATTCATCAGAAGAGGGGTCCACAAACATTTGGACAAATTGTGTATTTATGAGACAGAGATCAGATCATTTCAAGGACTCGTTTATACAAATAGTCATCAGCTGTGAGAATGTCCAGGTTGTATCTATTTGGACTACATGCTGACCAAAATGATTTCACATTTGAACATGATTTGGCAATTTACCAACAAAGTAACATTGATTGTGCAATTTATACAGAATACACAGCAGAAATAAGAAGTTACCATTTTGTTGGGAATAAAATTTTCAACACTCAAGCCAGTCTGAACAAGCCAGTAATCTTTTGTGACGGTGAAGCATTAAATGAGATGTAAAGAGGGATTAGGAAGGTGGCAAGGAAGCGAAATGAGCAGCGTATTTAAGTCGAGATATATTTAAGTCTGAATACATTCCAACAACCCAACTAATTACAGTATATATATATATGATCATGAGAGAAATATAATCTTGACTGCAGTGTTGGCAGATATTACAAAGTGAAAAGAAGTATCTACATTTCAGTTCTCATGTACCCTGTCTGAGTTACAAGGAGCGCGATACCAGACTAAAGGTTCTGCTCCTTCCAAACCACCTGAGAAATAATTTCTTGAATATTTTAGCATTACTAAATGAAATACTTGAGCATAACCCAGCAACTTCCAATTAGAATCTGCTCATCTCTGCAATAGGAGTCATATTTCACTTCATAAATAGTTAAAAGAACTCACCATCTCCTTATGTCCAATGTGAACTGGCTTTTTGTGCTTAAGGCTATATAAAGAGCTCCCTCTACAGGTCAATTGAGTTAGTACAGTTAAAAAAAGGAAACATACAGAAGCTGGAGTAATACCTCAGTACATATGCGGCATATAAAGCATTACAAAACCATCCAATGTCACATTCTGTGTAATAAATATATAATATATTACCAATCAACATTGCTCATCTATGTCCACTAAGTAGCAGTCGCCAGCAACCAGTTTTCAAATAAAAGCTCTATATGCACTGACCTCAAGTACATACTAATGTAGAATAGCACAGCATAAAGATTAAGATAAACTCTGTCCAGTAATGTAGTATGTAACAGCAAAACATACAAAACCTGGACGAAGAACCATTAAAAACTGGACACTTGTAACGTTTATAATATAAACAATGTCCTTCTGTTCTTCGTTCAGAATCAATAGTGGTGCCTCCTCCAGTTGAGTGAGTGTCTCCTCTTCCTCTTCCTATGGCTCTGCTCTCTTCTCTCGGGCCAGGGGAATCCAGCCGAGGACACCTGCTCGGCCTCCTCATACTCATCGCTTTCTGAGTCGTCCTCAAGAGTGGGGCAGATCATCTCTGGGAACACCTCGCCAAGCTTGGCGCAGAAAAAGGCCTGCAGATTACTGCCCGCCTGAGCCACCTCTGAGTCCGACTGAAGAAGACAAAGCAGCAAAAGGGAAGAAGGGAGCTCCGTAAGTACAGAAGAACACACACTTGGGTAGCAGAAGGGTTGTCACGATTACTTAAACATGATTAATCAGGTAAAAAATTCTATTAAAGTGAATATTCTTGATGGACCATCAGTGATCGACATCAACTAGTTCTTATATCCTCTCACTAAACAGTCAGTCTCCAAGTGCCATGATGTCTATAAAAAGATGTAGTATTGTTTATATTGGCTTCTTTACCAAACGAGCATGAAAAACTTTAACGTATGATTACAGCGCAGCTGGATGGGTGATCATTTCTGATTACTAAAATCTGCAGCTGTTGGAGTGGAAGCCGGCGCCCGTCCAGCTGTCTCCATCAGTCACCGCTGCAGTGACACTTTAAAGCCCTCAGTTTTCCTAGTGGACACATCGGTTATTTCATCCTGAGAATTGTGCAGTGGTCTGTGCATAAATAAGGAAGTGTTCGTGGTGTGAGTGTGCATGATAACAAACTCCTTTTGGGAGATGCAAAATAGCTGCAAACTGCATGCACATGTTGCCTCATCAGACTATTTCACTCAGACCAATATATATTTAATCCAGATTTCATCACCAGATCTTAACTAGCATTAAAATTATTCACAATTGTTGGGGTAAAGAAGGACATCCTGTATATTGTATTAGAAATGCACACCAATCAGCCACAACATTACCAAGTCATGAACACTATAAGATGTCTCTGAAGCTGTCCTGTGCTATCTGGTTCTAGCAGCAGATCCTTTAAGACCTGTGAGGTGGAGCCATCACAGAGCAGACTTGCTTGCTCTAAGACATCCTACAGATCCTCAGATTGACATCTGGGGAACTTGGAGGCCAGAGAACAGCATGTTGGATGCTGGAGAAGAATATGCAGGCTTGCAGACCTGAACATCTCCAAAGGCAAGTCTATGTGGTGCTCTCCAGTGCTTAACAGTTGCCTCCAAATTCTTCAGATCTTAATCCCACTGACTCTAAGACCTCTGAAGGTGTCCTGTAATATTACGCATCAAGCGCTAGCAGCAGGTGCTGTATGTTATGAATTGGAGCCAACACAGATCAGACTTTCTTTGACCTGTATGTTGGACCCGTTTAGGTAGCAAACTGACTAACAGCCTATTAGCCACATTAGCTAACCAGTTTAAATATTGTTTAGCCATCCATTCATTATCTCCATCTTAATCCTGGTCTGGGTCATGGTGAGTCCCCTACCCCTTTGCTGGGCACAGTGCATGGTATTACACTATTATAGCTAAGCTGAGGACACGACACCAATACATCACTGGGCACTGACTAATAGCCTATTAGCCATATTAGCTAACTAGTTTTCATTTTGTTTGGCCATCCATCCATTATCTTTTTGCTTAATCCTGGTCAGTGTCATGCTTAGTCCCCTACCTCTTCACTGGGGGCAGGACAGGGTGCCAATCCATTACTGTACTGCTTAGCCATTTTGGATTAATAATCAAAGATACGCTAGAATTCAATAGTCACTTAAATAGCCCAGTTGTTTCCATCAAAATCCCTCACCAACCCAAACTCTTTAATATAAGCACATATTACTTTTCTGTTTCCAGTGTTGCTACAATAATCACAAATTCAGGACTAATCTTTTAATATTGAATGCAAATGTATGGAGTGAACTGAAATGCATGTCATCTATTCTTAGTAAGATAACAAACAGGATATGAAAGTGCCACAGAAGCACAGTCAGCAAATGAATACTGAATATGGACAATAGAGTAAATCAAATGGGATGGTATTATATTTATCTGTGTCATTAAATGTGCACCAATAGACAACAGCAAGCATATATTTCACTCACGTAGTTGAACTTGGCACAATTTTTGAACATCAGTAGGACGTCAGCCACAAACTCGCCGGGGGAGCTGTAGTGTGACAAGCTGCTTTTGTTGAGTCTGCTTCGGATAACAGATAAGTCCATGGGCCTCTTGATGATCTGATAATAATGACGGGCCTTGGACAGAAATAGAATACGGTTTGTTTATGCTATTTACAAAAAAGTGACTTATTTAACAGTGATTTTGAGCTTGTACATTACCAGCGGGCTGACAGGCTCGTGGAAAGGAGCGCTGAGAATGTTGCTGTAGATAAGCAGAGCCAGCTTCTCACATTTCTGTAACGTGAACAACAATAAGATACAGCTCATTTATGAACGCGCACAACTGAATCTCTCCTGGTCCAACACATTCATTTCATCTTAATGGACAAACCTGATTTATGGCTCATTGCACGAAAAAGCTCATTTTGACCTCAAGGTCTTAAAAGATGAATCACACTGAATGACAGATGAAACCCAGCATCTCGCTTCTTACCCTCTGGTCACATGCAGACAGTCCAGATGGCGCGATGGCTGCGGACAGTCGAACATCCTCACAGTCATACTCCACCTCCGGCCGCTTCACATCTCTGCACAGAGTGCACACCCAGTCACCTCTGTAGGAGAGATGGAAGAGATAAAGCTTAGTTAGCTCCAGTAGAGTTAGAGGGGACTGAAAACAGGGGTGAGAACCACTAGAGGGTGTGAAATGTCATATTATGCTAATGACAGTTTAACCACAATGCTTTTCTTTTATTCACACACACACACACACACACACACACACACACACACACACACACACACACACACACACACACACTCACAATTTGTACATGTACTTTTGATAGATGCACTTCATACTGTGTGCTAAACCACACCAACTAGAGGTTTAACCAGACCTAGAGGCAGTTTCAGTGCTTTGAGAAATGCTGGTGACGTTTGACTGAAACGACGGGCGATTTATTTCAGTTATAGCTTTAATTTTGTACACCTGACAAAGCAACATTCAAAACTTCTGGTAGATGTTGAAGAATCTTTCCACTTATGTACAGCGCAACATCCAAAAATGAGAACAGTCCTAAATTATGGAATGACCTTCTAATACATATTAGACAGGCCTCATCACTGTCCATTTTTAAAGCTCGTCTTAAAACCCATTTTTATTCCTTGGCTTTAAACAAAGTGTGAGACTTTTATTTTATTTTATTTTATTAGTATTTTAGTAGTTTTTATTTTTTTTTCTATTTCTATTACTTTTATTTATGGGTTGCATTTTACTGCTTTTTTACTTTGTGTGTTTCTTTTTTTGATTGTTTTTTTAGATTTTGGTTCTGTTTCCTCTGTACAGCACTTTGGCTTTTAAAGTGCTATATAAATAATGTTGAGTTTATAATTTTATTCAAAAAGTGTGTTAATCTATATTAATTATAAATAAAATGACATTTTTCAAGACTTTTGTCTGCTTATAGCTCATCAAAATCAGAAGTTTTAAGTGAGTCTGTGTAAATTACTATTCAAACTGTATCAACAACAAAACAAAAGACCTGAAATGTGTCGCTTTACATACAATGAATATAAAATGACTTTTTAAAAATTAAATTATGAACATAAATTAACTTTTCACTTTATTTTTTTAGATGCATCTGCAGTTAAACTGCTAAGACATGTTTTCGAGTGTTCTTTAGAACTGGAGGTGAGTCCATTCATCCCGTTTCTTATCCAGGTCAGGGATGCGGTGATAGAGGGATCCCTCCACCAGTTAAACCCAGGACAGGGTGCCAATTTATTACATACACAGCCACACAAGGATAATTTAGTGTACCTAATTCACCTGACCTCTATGTTTTTGGACTGTGCGAGGAAACCAGAGACTCTGGAGGAAACACCTGCAGACACGGGGAGAACATGGAAACTCCACCTAGATGGGGACTTGAACCAAAGACCTCAGCCAAGCTTGTGCATATGGCCAAGAATTTGGAGCTACGCCCCTGGTCATCATCACTAAAACTGAATCTAGACCACCTTCTGTCCTGAGTCTACCATGGTGGCTACATGAGTTTTGTTTTTATTATTTTTTAAAGTTCACAGTCTCTCATACTGTGTCCTAAACCTCATCTGTGAGACCTGCAGAACAAAATCAACTGGTGGTCTCCAACTCAGGGGAGGTGTATGCTTTTGCTGTGTTAGCTCCTAGTTTGTGGAATGAGCTCCCATTACAGATTTGTTTAGCAACCACTTTGTCAATTTTTAAGTCAACTCTTGAGACTTTATTTTCCTTGGTTTTTAGGTAACTGGTGTTTATATTATACTGAATATATTGTTTTAATATTTTATAGATCATTTATATTGAAGTTATATTGGTGCCCTTTATACAACACTTTTTCGTCAACAATGTTGTGTTTAAATGCTTTATAAATAAAGTGACATTGACAGTTGACATTAAAAAAGCTCAGTTTAAGTGGGATGAGAAAGGTTTGCTGTTATATTCTGATGGAAACTAAGAGTCTAGAGTGTCTTTGCAACTTTAGCTTCCTAGCTTGTTGTAACCAAAACACTTGAACTCTAAACATGGCTGGTAAGTGAAAAATTGTGTGAATATAATTTTTGAGGGTAACTGGTATAACAGAATTCCTGCCTGGACAGAGCATTGAACTTCTGAACCTTGCAGTGCAATAGTGCACTGGTGCTATACACGATGCTATCCAACCACATCTACCTATACCACCACCTTGGTCTTATCTGAAATTAAAAACAGACTTTTCAGGGTCATTTTATACATGGTACAGCAGGTGATGGTGCAGTTTCTACCAGAAAAAAACAAGTTATCTACACCCTGGTTGACCTGTGCTTCGCACTGTACAATCATGATAGTAAGCAGTGTTCTCTAGAGGCTGATTTCTCTAGAACCATGATTTCTTACATGACAACAGTAGTATCACTGGAGCAGGGTTGTGTATTGGCAAGACCTTGCGATATGATACGCATCACGATTTAATATATTAGGTGATATATTGCAATTTTTAAATCTAATTTTAGGAAAACTGTCAGTGGTGCCTTTACACTACTTGTTACAGTTGGAGTGGAAGAGTCTAATGGCTGAAGAGAGACACAACACTGCCATCTAGTGGTTGAGGGTTTGAGAACAACATATGAACTACTGTCTGCCACCAATTTTTACATGTAAACTATTAATTATAAAATCAATACTACGTTTCTGAGAATTGATACAATATTACAAAATATCATATTGCGATACTCAAGTGTATCAATATGTTCTAACGCCCTTTCGCTAAAAGTTTTTTTACTCTACATTTGGTTTTATGTAAACTTAACTGAGTCACAGAAAGCAATTCTGGGACTGTTACCACTGCTGGTAGACCTGTATGACTGTACACTTCCATACACCTGCAAATTCAGCTACTTCCTTCACACTATGACCTTTGACACCCAAATACAATCTCTCCTTTATCATTACCATCTGCTTTGTGACCCATTTCCCCCACACCGAATGAGACATTCTTTGTAATGTACCCTGTCTTCTCAATCTATGAATCCCATCACACACCCCACATGTATTTATAGCCTGATCATCCTCTGCAGTGCCCTCTGCAGGAGCCTGAAGTTACTACCACCTTCAACACCCAAGGTAACCTTATTTTTCCACCTAAAATATTGTGGTACTATGATTTTTTCTCCCACTCTTACACAGTTGGCAGAAGGCAGCTGGGCTTACGTGGGAAAGCTGAGGAGGGAAGGCACATGGCAGGCCAGGTGGAAGACCTTGGGGCAACGGTCACAGCAGAGCAGGTCCCCTCCGATGAGGCAAACAGCACAGAAGTCCTCATTCTCCATCTCCACTGGCTCCTCCGTTGCCTGATCTGTAGCCATCTCAGACTCTGCATTTGAGTCAGTTGTGGCTTGATGCTCCCAGTCACACTCCTGCTCGAGATTCAGAGTCACTTCCGCCGTGGAATCCGGTTCTGACTCCAGCTCTGGCTCAGACTCTGCAGAGAGCTCCAAATCAGGGGGACGCTCTGATTCCAAGTCCGATTCAGCTTGTGGTTCAGAGTCAGATTCAACCTGTGGCTCAGATTCACAGCTTGGATCTGATTCTGCCTGGGGTTCTGATTCAACTTCTGCCTCCGAGATGAAGTCAGCCTCTGTTGTGGATTCGAGATGTGAGTCAGAGACTGGCACTGATCTGGGTTCAGAAGAATGGTGGACTGTATGTTCTTCTTCAGAATCAGGCTGCGAGGAAGATTCTGCCTCATTGGATTCGGCTGGTGGGGTGTCGACTGCTGCACATTCCTGCACATCCTGGTCCTGGATGCACAGCTCCTGCTCTTGGAGCTCTGATGTGCTAGAAGTACTGCATGACAGATGCTCTACTAATGGAGGTTCTCTGGGTAGTAGGTGTACCTCTCCTTCCTGGACTGGTTCCTCACAAAACACCTCCTTTAATAAACAGGAAATCAGTTAGCTGACTGCTTTAGAACACGTTCTCATGTTCAGATGATGAAACTGGTAAACGTACCTCTGTGGAAAGTTTTCTCTCCTGAGAGACGGTTGTTTCAGACTTCAGCCTCGAGTCTTGAGGAGAAGCAATCCTTTGGTTTCCCTGTGGTGGACATTTGGATACCAAGATCTTCAGCCTTTCCAAACACACAACTGGCACCTTAGAGCCCTCTGGAGCTTCGCTGGAAGTCAGAAGGCAGAAGGAGATTATAGAAGCTTACAGCAGCAGTAGTGTTTCTTCTCATTTACTAGAACAAATCCATTTCTACCTGGTGTCTTGAACTTCTCTTGATAGCCTGTATTTTGTCTTAGTCTTGAGTCCTGTGTTTTCATAAGCATAAACGTAGACATTATCTGTAAAAGAATTCACACTTTGAAATGCTGAAATCAATGAAATATCAGAAAATATTCCGTATGCCTCCAAAAATTACAATATAGTGAAAAAGTCTGTGTTTATAAAGTAATTGAAAAAGGTAAACGGTCATTAATTTTATATTCATTACATGTAAAGTGACACATCTGAACTTTTCCATGTTTTAATGTTGATGCTGTTTGAAGAGTAATTTACTCAAACTCTAAACAAAGTACAGTGGTAACCCTACTTACGAGCATCCCTACTAACCAGTATTCCAGGTAACGAGTCGAGATCTCGGAATATTTTTGTTCCAGGTAACGAGTAAAATTCCAGCTAACGAGTAGCGTAAATTTGTTCAATTATGCCAACCGCTAGGGGCGCTGCGGTCATAGCATCTCCTAGATGCTACCGTAGAAGAAGAGGTCAGTCAATACAAAGTGAAAGCGCCTGTTGAAAGCGACGCTAAGGTAGCGAAAGGTAGTGAACAAGAAAGTTAGATACATTTTACTTTTACTTTTCATATGATAAGTGTAACCATGGAGCCGCCAGCCTACACGAGCGCCGTCGGTCTCCCTCTCCTCAGCCGCCAGCCTACACGAGTGTCGTCGTCGTCACGTTTATGTTTAAAAAAACCCATATAAACACATTATTTAGCATATTAAAGTATACTGTATATTGGCCGGCTGACACGGATTAAATTAGGCACAGTCGGCCGGTTATATGTCATATGAAATTATACGATTTATTACACAAATATACCCAAAAAAATTTGTATTTGCACTGCTGCTGCTGTGAGCACATCCGACCGCCGACTCCTCTCCCTCTGGCTGCCGCGAGCACATCCGACCGCCGAGGTACCAATGTGAATAGTATACTTTTCATTTTCATTTTACATAGATTGAAAGAACAAGCGATGGAAAACGATGGAATCGCAGCGAAAGTTGTCCGCG
>BRDA01067148.1:0-15822 GCA_036984385.1 Crenuchus spilurus | reverse complement strand
CATAAGCATAAACGTAGACATTATCTGTAAAAGAATTCACACTTTGAAATGCTGAAATCAATGAAATATCAGAAAATATTCCGTATGCCTCCAAAAATTACAATATAGTGAAAAAGTCTGTGTTTATAAAGTAATTGAAAAAGGTAAACGGTCATTAATTTTATATTCATTACATGTAAAGTGACACATCTGAACTTTTCCATGTTTTAATGTTGATGCTGTTTGAAGAGTAATTTACTCAAACTCTAAACAAAGTACAGTGGTAACCCTACTTACGAGCATCCCTACTAACCAGTATTCCAGGTAACGAGTCGAGATCTCTGAATATTTTTGTTCCAGGTAACGAGTAAAATTCCAGCTAACGAGTAGCGTAAATTTGTTCAATTATGCCAACCGCTAGGGGCGCTGCGGTCATAGCATCCCCTAGATGCTACCGTAGAAGAAGAGGTCAGTCATTACAAAGTGAAAGCGCCTGTTGAAAGCGACGCTAAGGTAGCAAAAGGTAGCGAACAAGAAAGTTAGATACATTTTACTTTTACTTTTCATATGATAAGTGTAACCATGGAGCCGCCAGCCTACACGAGCGCCGTCGGTCTCCCTCTCCTCAGCCGCCAGCCTACACGAGTGTCGTCGTCGTCACGTTTATGTTTTTAAAAACCCATATAAACACATTATTTAGCATATTAAAGTATACTGTATATTGGCCGGCTGACACGGATTAATCAGTTTTACATGTATTCTTATGGGGAAAATGTATCCAGCTAACGAGCTAACCAGCTAACGAGCTCGGCTCCTGCACGGATTAAACTCGTAAGTAGGGTTACCACTGTATTCTAATAATTTGAGATTCTGGATTTTTGATTTTCATTAGCTATTCTAAGGATACAGTCACATGTTTGGTTTGGATGACTTTAGGTGTGGTAGCCATTTTTGGGACAAAATGCCCCCACCACTGATGTAAAATAGACATGAAAGATGACTAACATTAGTCACCAAACTTTGCAAAAGACTTCTACAAAAGGCAATAAAAGCACAGAAGCCAACAGTCTCACTATCACAGTGGGTAAAGGGTCTTGTGGTGTGTCATAGTCAGAGGAAATTCTCATCAGAATTGTGGCTGAAAGATGAAACGGTTGGACAGGGACCACCAGCGGGTTTCACAGTTTGTGAATGAAAATGGCTTCACTTTCAGACAAGAATTACTTTCAGAAGTCAACGCAGGTCCTTCACAACCATGAACACTCCTCAGATCTGCAGACCATCTACATATGGAGAAAGAGACCTTCAGCCTTGTGTGCTGTCCATCAGTTCTGAGCAGAATGTCCTGTAGACTGTGATTGTTACCACTGCTGGTAGACCTGTATGACTGTACACTTCCATACACCTGCAAATTCAGCTACTTCCTTCAATAAAATATTCTGAATAATTAGAGATTGTGCATTTCTGATTTTCATGAGCTATTCTACAGCTAAAGTCACATGGTATGGATGTTTTTGATGGTGGCAGTCATTTTTGGGACCAAATGCCCCCCCCACTCAAAAGTCTTCTACAATGTCAGTAAAAGGACAGAAGCCTGCAGTCTCTTCACATCACGCTGGGTAAAGGAAGTTGTTTCATAGAAAGAGGATGAAACTTTATCATAGTAAGTGTAAGTTGACATCAGACACAGAAGTTTGTGTTGTTAGTGTTTAGCTGAAGTTTTATCAGCAGAGAGACACAAGTTAACTCCCCAGAGTTACCCACAGCTGGGTAAACACGTCCATGTCATGTTATGTTTGGAGCAACGTAGCACAGAGCAAACTATACAGCATGATGTCATGTGAAGCCCTAGAATAAGGCATACTGATCCATACAAAAGCTTGAAATCTGGCACTTTCAGATGAAATGAATATAAAATATGACCATTTACCTTTTTAATGAAATTACAGACAATAATTTTTTCAATAAATCTTGAATAAATGAAAATTTGCGAGAACAAGTAAAATAGGCTCTATACCTGGTTCAGTCTTGTAGCTGGTCAGAGAAGAACCGTTGCGGTTGTGTGGATGGACTGGAATTACCCCACTGTCTGACCCAGGCCTTCGCATCTTGGACTGTGTGGGGGATAAAATTAAAAATGGAAATATAATTATGCATAACTATCTGAATTCACCTCTCAGTGCTGGGGTCTCGAGCCCCCATCTGGATGGAGTTTCCATGTTCTCCCTGTGTGTGCTGGGGTTTCCTCCAGAGTCTCTAGTTTCTTCCCAAAGTCGTAACACATGGAGGTCAGGTGACCTGGGTACTCTAGATTGAGTGTGTGAAGGCCCTGTCCTGGCTCTGTAAGAGTGTGATGCCCTGCCCAGTGGAGGGCTATGGACACTAAACTGACCCTTAACTAAATGGTTAAGATAATGGACGTCTGAATTCACCCTGTCACCTAAAGACATGTTCAGAAAAGAGACTTTCAATCTGAGCAAACATGCAAAGTGCAAGACTGAGAATAATCATTAATGTGGGCAGCTGCATCTAATTTGCTCTCAAAACAGCACAGAGAAAAAAAGTTTGAGGATCTGTTTCCAAGACAACAGTTATCTCTTTTGATGTAAATCATCTGGTACATCCTTTAAAGGGGAAACAAACAATGCAGCATTGTGCATTAGCGAGTGCAACAACGAAGGTGTTCTGGTCTTTCTGCCAGAGGCTTACTCTTTGAAACGAGGCCAAAGCTAATCATAGTGAAAGCAACCCAAGGGAACGAACTATGTACAGAAAGACACTAACACCCAAAGGCGTGTGGTTTTGGTAATTATAGTGTTTGCCAAACAACTGCATGAGTGCAGGATGATTATCTGATGCGTATAGAGATGATCTACAACACAGATACAGAAAGTCTCACACAAGGGTCCAATGTAACAACAGAGCAACAACTTCTAATGGAGGAATGGATGGATAGACAGACAAGTAGATACACACACACACACACACACACACACACACATATGGATGGATGTATGGACAGACAGACAGACAAAAATTAATGGATGGATGGACAGACAGACAGACAAACAGACAGACAGACATGGATGGATGGATGGGTGGATGGATGGATGGATGGATGGATGGATAGGTAGATAGATAGATAGATAGATAGATAGATAGATAGATAGATAGATAGATAGATAGATAGATAGATAGACAGACAGACAGACAGACAGACAGACAGACAGACAGACAGATAGATAGATAGATAGATAGATAGATAGATAGATATAAAAGGATGGATGAGAGATACAAATGGATGGATGGATGGATGGATGGATGGATGGATGGATGGATGGATGGATAGATAGATAGATAGATAGATAGATAGATAGATAGATAGATAGATAGAAATGGAGGGAGGGATGGATAGATAGATAGATAGATAGATAGATAGATAGATAGATAGATAGATAGATAGATAGATAGATAGATAGATAGAAAGAAATGGAGGGATGGATGGATGGATGGATGGATGGATGGACAGATAGAGGTACAGAGGATAGATAGAACATGTATAATATACAGATATATGATAAGATAAATATATAAAGAGTATAATAACATTTACATAAACATGTCAGACAGATCTGTTGCAGTTATTACACTAAATGCTATGAGGCAGTAATACAGTGAGTATTAATGACTACGACAGGTACAGTTTTATGTCTGCTGGTTACCTGCTGTGCTGTGCATCTTTGATCCTTGGTCACCGTTGCTAGATGTTGGGCATCCCCAGCAGACCTGGCCTGCGAGGGGCCTTCAAGCGTCAGCTCTGCTGGGTTGTTGCTGGATCTGGTCCTCATCTCTGGAACGGTTTGGCTCTGGGCATCAGCTGCACATCCTTCAGCCAGCACATGCACATCCAACCCAGGGGAACTCTGTGAGAAAGCAGTGCGTAGCTGTCAGCGCTGGTGCTAAGCTAACACTGCCGATCACAGCTTAACCTTGCACTATAGCAACAGTGTGACAACACAGGAAGTGGAGGGGAGGGCAGCAAACTCTGAACATGACAACACTGGAGTTCTTTGGAACGGGAGCAAAACAACATCGCACCCACGCTTCTCCTGACACACACGAGGACAAGAGACAAGAGACAGCCAGCACAATTCAGAAGAGTGAAATAAGTCTCCTGATAATGAATGGCTTAGTTACAAGCGCCAATTATCGTATGTAAATCCCACATCTGGGGCACAGAAGGCTTCTCTGAGTAAGCGGCATTAACACATCACAGATTAGACTCTCTCTCTCTCTCTCTCTCTCTCTCTCTCTCTC
The DNA here is from genome assembly GCA_036984385.1 of Crenuchus spilurus. Taxonomy (NCBI): domain Eukaryota; kingdom Metazoa; phylum Chordata; class Actinopteri; order Characiformes; family Crenuchidae; genus Crenuchus; species Crenuchus spilurus. The sequence continues at coordinate 11,526 of BRDA01067148.1, read as the reverse complement.
TCTCTCTCTTCCGTGGACCTTGTTCCAGGCCTTCTTCCTTGTCACAGTTTCACTAATGCGAGAAGTTTCCAGAAAAGCCCAAGCGACTGCATCCTCCGCTAATGCCAACAAATGTCAACTCAGCTGAGCCCCTCCTCCTTTGCTCTCTCTCTCTCTCCTCTCAATCTCTCTTTGTCTCTCTCTTGATAATTACCGCCGGATTAAAAAGCACTCACCACCTGATAGGAGCCTCAGAGGGGAAGGTGGAATGAATCAAGCTGTGTGTTTGTGAGTGCGTATGAGTGGGTGCAGAGTGTAGGTAGGAGGTCTCAAAGTCTTGTGAGCTAATAGTGAAAGCTTCACAGTAGCAGAAAAAAACCCCAACTGCCAGCTCTCTCAATTCCCTCAGCTTCTCATTAATCTCAGGTTAAGTAAATATGTGGCTGCACCCAAGTGCTTTCTTCTCGCTTTTATATCGGAGCAACTGTTACGGGCGGAAGATGATAGATTAGATACGGGAAAAAAATACCAAAAAAAACACTAATTTGCCCCAAGAGTACAGATCTTCGCAGGGAGCCCACAGTTTGATTGGTGTTTGTCCCGCAAATTTCTTTTCTTTTTTTTACCCAAGTACTGACATCAAGAGATCTAATAATAACTTCTATTGTCTACTTTGTTTCTCCTCCAGTTCTAGACTTCCACGACTTGCTGAGAGGTGCTGCTGGCCTGCGTATCTCTGAAGATGGTCTTAAACGCATCCCAGACGTGCTGGGTGGTGTCTCGCCATCTGTTTGCAGAGGTGTTGTCAGCAGCTGTCAAGATGAAAATGCACAAATAAAGATGCCACGTGCGTCGCACTCTCTCTCAGTCGCTGTTAATACTGAAAACAGAGGCACTGCCAGTGTTAGGCTGGGTGAACATGTATATCCAAGCCTTATTTTATTTCTGCGCACAACACTAGTGCATTGCATCTGAGCTGGGTTTTGAAAGGCTATTGGATATTTGCATACATGAGACTCTGCTGCTTGCCTGAGAGCTTGTGGTGTGGGCTGTTTGAGCCAAGTGGTTAAGGTGTGACCTTTTGCAAGCAAGAAAATAAAAACAATGTGGGGTCTGAGTGCTGTGGTCAGTATGCAATGTGGTGTAGATGTTGCTTTGCAAGCTGCATGCATGCAAAACTCACCCCATCTTCATCTCGACAGTGTTGCTGTGGTGCAGGGTTAGACTCTGGACTCTGCACAGGAGGCTGATTCTGCTGTTTTTGTGTTTGAAGGGTGTCTGACACCTGTTCTCGGCTGCTGGGAGGCCGACTAGATGCTCTGGTGCTCACAGCTGTCTGGTCAGGGCTTGTAGATACCTCTTCACTCTCTGGCTGGTGGTCAGATACAGGCTGTCCGACTGGAGCTCTGCCGTGGCTCAGCTGGACGGGCTCAGGCACAGGGGGTGGTGTAGAGCGCTGGGAAGAATGCACAGACTGGGGCAGTAAGGCGGTACCATCAGGATCCCAGCACCTCTGAAGGCCTGGAGATGAATTGCAGCTAGACTGCTGGGGGCACTGGACCGGGTACTTGTCCAGCGGTGCTGGGTATTTTTCTAAAGCTACAGACTGAGCAGATCTGCAGTGAAGGCAGCAGAGCTGAGGCTGACAGAAGGCCTGATAGGCGCAGTCTGGCTCTCGGACCGAATGGCACAGGGAGGACATGGCCATGCAGGCCACAGGCTGGGGTCTCAGGATGCTGGGTCTACCCACGCCCTCAGAGTATGAACGGTTCCCGCCCTCAACGCTCAGCTGACCTGCAGGAGAAAGAAAATCTTAATAATATTTTAATAATGTTGAAATATATAACAAAACATACTTCTCTGATAGCAATGATGGTGTGGCCTACATCTGGCCCATATCTGGTGTTTACCACATGGAATGATGGCCCAGAACTGGTACTAAAAGAGGTTTAACAGGGTCTAGTTAAACTTTCTGCTTAGGTAAAGTGAACAGTGGTGGCTGAGATGTTCTCAGAGTTATATTATTCAGAACTCTTCTGAAATAAGAATTATAATCATTAACAGTCCAGGTGATATGTGATGTGCAGGGGATGCTGTTCAGTTTTGCAAAAACATATCACTTTTCAGTTTTTGACATAATTAGAAAATGCCTGTTGCTCTTTACGCTGTGTGTAAATTTCATGATGATAAAACCAACAGAAATGTCTCAAAATAACTCAGAAAAACGTCCATTGACTTCCATTAAAAGCAAATTAAATTTTTTCCTTTTTTCTGATTTTAGATTATATCTGTTTCGGCAAACAAACTCTTCATATATAAATATATTTTAATAGCCCTACTGACCTCTCAAGAAGGGTGTAGTGCTAGTGACAGAGCAACACTTCATAATGAGTGAAGGCTGCACTGAGAAGTATGTTCACATATAACCTGGACTGTAATGTGTTATTTGTATTGATTTTAGGCTTATGTACATATTGTATCAAAGAGATAAATATTATTTTGGTTCAGAAAACTAGCTGGCTCATCATTCATGTACCATGAGGGCCACTAATAAATGCCTCAACATTGCTATTATGGTTATGAATAAAACAAAAATGCAAAAAAATGTGGTTAAAAGTGAATTAATGCTACAAATGCAGATGAGAATGACAGTCTTCACTTTTAGCATCATTAGCATTTCTGATGGTGACTTTTGCATCAAATCAACAGCATATTATACTCAATATTCTTCAGCTGCAACATCCTTAAAAGTCCTTAATACATATTTAATAATATAATGCACGTTGCCACAAATTGACTGAAAACTATGAATTTCAATTAGCACTTTTAGCCTCATTAGTATTGGCAGAGCTACAGCTTTAGAAATTTAATTGTTTAAACCTTACAAAATTCAAATAGAGTAATTCACACAAGATTAATACTGTTCATGACAATCATGGAAAAATAATCAGGTCGGACAGTCTACCCACCAAGAGTGGAGATCTGCTTGGTCCAGAAGCTAGCATCCCAGTTGAACTTAATTTTCAAAGGGGCCCAGGCTTCTGAGTGCATCAGAGGCTCCAGTAATTGCTGCATTTGAAGAGCAATCTGACAAATAAATTATAGATCAAACCTCATGATCACAGACAGGGATATCAGAACATAAATATGTATGTTATTCAAGCTCCTCGCTAACATTTTTTATCCTACTGTTCAACTTTGCCTTCAACAAAAACTGTGGCCATTTCAAACCCTTCTGAGAAACAGTGATTTCTTACAAAATTATTTTTATGACAGCAGCATTCATTTGTGAAACCATAAAACTGCAATTACAATTGTCCATTTTCCAATTTCCAACTCCCCACCTTTCACCATAACATGTATGAGGGTTTGCTAAGGCATTGTAGCACCTGTGGTTGTTAACAAACCAGCATTTATTATTACTATTAAGTACCATCAAGCTATTTCAGACTTGATATAAAATTGTCATAATTCAGTAAAATAGTCATTATAGTCAAATATTTAATCAGAATTAATCACATTGTTTTGAGTAGACAATCTTATGATTAATCACATTGTTTTGAGTAGATAATCACATGATTAATCACATTGTTTTGAGTATACAATCACATGATTAATCACATTGTTTTGAGTAGACAATAACATGATTAATCAAATTGTTTTGAGTAGACAATAACATGATTAATCAAATTGTTTTGAGTAGATAATCATATGATTAATCACAATGTTTTGAATAGATAATCTTATGATTAATCACATTGTTTTGAGTACATAATCACATGATTAATCACATTGTTTTGAGTAGATAATCTTATGATTAATCACAATGTTTTGAGTAGATAATCTTATGATTAATCACATTGTTTTGGGTAGATAATCGTATGATTAATCACAATGTTTTGAGTAGATAATCGTATGATTAATCACATTGTTTTGAGTAGATAATCACATAATTAATCACATTGTTTTGAGTAGATAATTGTATGATTAATCACAATGTTTTGAGTAGATAATCTTATGATTAATCACATTGTTTTGAGTAGATAATCATATGATTAATCACAATGTTTTGAGTAGATAATCGTATGATTAATCACAATGTTTTGAGTAGATAATCTTATGATTAATCACATTGTTTTGAGTAGATAATCTTATGATTAATCACATTGTTTTGAGTAGATAATCACATGATTAATCACATTGTTTTGAGTAGATAACATGATTAATCACATTGTTTTGAGTGGATAATCACTTGATTAATCACATTGTTTTGAGTAGATAATTGTATGATTAATCAATGTTTTGAGTAGATAATCTTATGATTAATCACATTGTTTTGAGTAGATAATCACGATTAATCACATTGTTTTGAGTATATAATCATATGATTAATCACATTGTTTTGAGTAGATAATCACATGATTAATCACATTGTTTTGAGTAGACAATCTTATGATTAATCATTGTTTTGAGTAGACAATCATATGATTAATCACATTGTTTTGAGTAGATAATCATATGATTAATCACAATGTTTTGAGTATATAATCTTATGATTAATCACAATGTTTTGAGTAGATAATCTTATGATTAATCATTGTTTTGAGTAGATAATCACATGATTAATCACATTGTTTTGAGTATACAATCTTATGATTAATCATTGTTTTGAGTAGACAATCACATGATTAATCACATTGTTTTGAGTAGATAATCACATGATTAATCACAATGTTTTGAGTAGATAATCTTATGATTAATCACATTGTTTTGAGTAGATAATCACATGATTAATCACATTGTTTTGAGTAGGTAATCATATGATTAATCACAATGTTTTGAGTAGATAATCACATGACTAATCACATTGTTTTGAGTAGATAATCACATGATTAATCACATTGTTTTGAGTAGATAATCGTATGATTAATCACAATGTTTTGAGTAGATAATCACATGATTAATCACATTGTTTTGAGTAGATAATCACATGATTAATCACAATGTTTTGAGTAATCTTATGATTAATCACATTGTTTTGAGTAGATAATCACATGATTAATCACATTGTTTTGAGTAGATAATCGTATGATTAATCACAATGTTTTGAGTAGATAATCACATGATTAATCACATTGTTTTGAGTAGATAATCACATGATTAATCACATTGTTTTGAGTAGATAATCACATGATTAATCACATAGTTTTGAGTAGATAATCACATGATTAATCACATTGTTTTGAGTAGGTAATCACATGATTAATCACAATGTTTTGAGTAGATAATCACATGATTAATCACATTGTTTTGAGTAGATAATCACATGATTAATCACAATGTTTTGAGTAGATAATCACATGATTAATCACATTGTTTTGAGTAGATAATCACATGATTAATCACATTGTTTTGAGTAGTTAATCACATGATTAATCACATTGGTTTGATCATACAATCATATGATTAAACACATTGTTTTGAGTAGATAATCGTATGATTAATCACATTTTGAGTAGACAATCACATGATTATTCACATTGTTTAGAGTAGATAATCACATGATTAATCACATTGTACCATTACAATGTGACAGCGTTTATCATGTGTAGACATCCACAGTAATAAGATACATTTTTAATGATGAAATAAATAATATTTTATATTTTAAACAATAGTGGAGAGGACATAAAGTGTTGTACTGCTACTGACTTGAAATGTGCACTGAAGAGTTAAAAGCCTACCAGTTCTTTGCTGAACAACAGCGGGTTCCTCCTGTGATGGGCCACTGCCCAGGTGATAAAGTTCTGCACGTGCTCCAGCTGACTGCACAGCTCTATCACCCCCTGCAGTTGGTCCTCCAGACGCTGCTTAAATCCACTGGAGATACTCTACAGGAGAACACATGCATCTCTTCCAGATTAACATTACGTCTACCCAATCGTGTATCCTACAGTTCACATCTGGAGTGATCATTACACAAAGACATCCACCCTTTCATCCAGCGCAGTGCACGCTCCATCTACATCCACGGTCAGCTGGACGTTTGGAGATGAATACTTGTGGAATGGGGCAGACAGAGAGAAAAGGAAGGGGGAGAAAGTAATTACCTCCAGTTGCTCTATTAATAGGTTGGCCCGTTTGTTCAGCTCGTTCATCATAATCATCTTGGCCATTTTAATCTGGTTCTCAGCCTTCCTCTGCGTGATCTTTACGCCGTGAAGTCTGGAAAAAGAGAGAAGGGGGTTTAACAGGCATACTGATTGCTGATAGAGATGATGAGAAGATGAAGAACCAGAGCTATACAGTGTGGACAAAAGTATTAGGACGCCTGCTGATTCCTTGTTTTAGAGATTGTGCCAGTGACCTGTGGTGTCCCACAAGGTTCAATAGCTTAGCAAACACCAGCTTGATTGCTGTAATCATGTAGAAGTTGGAGTTCATCACTCTTTTGTGGACTGCTATAAACAGCTGGAGAGTGAACGGCCATTCTTACCTGCCCTGGATCTGCTTGGCCGTGTTCTCCACAGCTGACCTCTTCTCTTCTACTCGGGCCATCAGGTTCTCCAGAAGCCACCGCTGATCTTGTAAAGCCTTGTTGACATGAACTAACCTGAGGACAAAGATGGTGAATGATCAAAACTCCAGCTGCATGATATGGGCATTATCTCCTTTGAGCCTTTAGGTGCACAGACTGTAATGTGTCTGTTTCTCTGTATATATTCTTCAGTAGTCAGGAGCCCCAGGTGTTATTTGGGTGATAGATCATTCTCAGTGACACTGACATCATTGTGGTGGTGGTGGATGTTCTGGTACAACTGGATATGATATAACAGAGGTTTTAAACAACATCTCAGAGTCACTGCTGGGCTGAGATTAGTCCACCAATGAAAAACCTCCAGCCAACAGCATCCTGTGAGGACCAATGAAGGATTAGAGAATGACCAAAACATACTGCAGTCACAGCTGAGCTGCTGTCTCTGACTTCACATCTTCACATGGGCCAACAAGGTAGGTGTGTCTAATACCGTGGACAGAGTGTTTAAAATCTCCAGCAGCTCACACACTAACACACCACCACCACATTAGTGTCACTGCAGTGCTGAGAATGATCCACCTGCTCTGTGGTGGTCCTGGTCATTGAAGAACAGTTTGAACAAAATGTACAGAAGCAGATGGACTACAGTCTGAACAAAGTGTATCTATATGCTCAGTGGAGCTAAAATGGACAGTGAGTGTAGATACAACGAGGTGTTTTTAATGTTATGGCTGAATGGTGTGTTAAGTAATTGCACTAAGCTAATCTGAAGGTCTGAAGTTGGTGAAGTTATTTGTAGCATATACAGTTGTATGCAAAAGTTTGGATACCCCAGGTTTACAAGTATAATGTCCATATTGCTGTTTACTGTGATATCAAACCTGTAATAACAACTGATACACGTTTATACAGATGTTCATAATGTATAATACTGACCTCTGCTATTGGCAAAGTATTCACTGCTTTAAAATTTACATCATATCATTCTGCATGTAGTCGGGTCTCCTAACATAATGAAAATTCATAGTAATTTGATTCGAGGAGCAACTGTTGTTACTGTAGAGATTTGGTGAAAATGTTATTTTTTGGCTGAAGCTGAATATATTGAAACATTTGGCACAGTTCTTCATTAATATAAATCATTATAATAGTAACTAAAATTAATTAAATTAAACAAATCATGTAAGTCACATGGGTGTTTTGTGTGTCATTGGCTACAGACACTTGAAACACTTCACATTTCTTCTGGCAACACTGCAGCAGCCGGAGCGCAAACACAAAGCTAAGCGGCTATATTCTGGCTTCATCTTAACAAGTTTAGTTTAGTAAAGGTTGTGCTTGTAATTTGTTATCTTCTTCCATTTCACCATCAAACTGCAACTGTGCTGAATGTTAAATGATGAAACGTCATTACTCTTTTATATTATTTTTGGTTGCCAAATATTTAATGAATCCCTAAATAAAATGTACGATTTTACCATCAGTTTTAATATTCATGGAGACTATTGGATCTTTCTACTGGTCCTGATGCATTAAAAGAAACATTCACTCTAACATTAATAAACAAATTGTCCAGCCAATTAAAGTTGAGTCTGCAGGTAACTGCAGCTTTAAGGACTATTTTTCACAAAATTCAAATGTGAATTTGTTTGACTGTGAAGCTTCTTCTATCATTTGCCATATAATAAGTAGGATAATGCACAGTCTGCTGGTCAGTACTGGCAAATAAATTCCCTTGTAGGATGAAACAAGGTCTTGTCAGGATTTATTTCTCAATGCTGACCAGCGGACTGTACATTATCCCTTACAGTCCAAGTCACAACCGCTCACAACGTTCACTTTTAATCACAACAACATGAGCTTTAATTCATGCAAACTGAGAAATCAAAGTATGTATTCTGGGAGCTGTATTAAACAGTGGCCACCTGACATGACTTTCATATCTGTGTGCATATGTCTGAGCGCGTGTCCTCCATCCTCACCGGTGGTCCTTGTGGGACGACAGATGACAGATGCTGCAGGCCATGAGGTCGCACGTCTCGCAGAAGAGCTCCAGGGGCTCCTGTTTGTGGAGTGGACACATGACAACAGTATGGCCACAACAAGCTGAACCTGAGGAGCAAACGACAGGAGGAGCTAATTAGGAGACATGCGTTTAAAGGAGTCACAATAACATCGCAATGTGTGAGTGAAGGTCAGGGAACAGATACACACAAGATATATGTCCAGCTTGGCTCCTCTGAGCATAAGAGTGCACTTTACACACTTTAGTCCATCTGTTTCTCTGTATACTGTCAGGACCAACGCAGAGCAGCTATTATTTGAGTGGTGAATCATTATTAGTGACACTGATGTGATGGTGGTGTGTTAGTGTGTGTCAGAGTGGGGAGACAGCAGATCTGCTGATGTTTGAAACACCTCAGTGTCAGAGTGAAAATAGTGCACCAACCGTCAGGACATGGTGGCACGGTAGATTGGTGGTTATCACACTCGCCTCTCAGCGTTATGGTCTTGGGTGCAAGTCCCCATCTGGGAGGAGTTTCCATGTTTGCATGGATGAACAGCTCTGATCCACTCCAGTGCAACACACACTAACACACCACCACATCAGTGTCACTCAAATAATACCTGCTCCATGGGGGTCCTGACCATTGAAGAACAGGGTGAATAAAGTACACAGAGAAACAGATGGACTACAGTCTGTAAAAGTGCATCTATATCTGTGATCCTCACTATTTTTTTACAATAGAGCCATATTGACAGATCAAAGTCAAGGACAGAGCCACAATATCACCCCAAGTCACTCAAATAATGGAAAAAAAAATAAACAACCCACCTATGGACCAAACCTTTGATCACTGAATATATTGCTCTAGCTAGAATCGCTGCAGCCATGTAGCCACCCTGCTGCAGGGTTGCCAGGTCCAACTAAAATATCCAGCCTAAAGTCAGTCTAAAACCTGCCCTTTAGAAGCTTAAACTAGCCCAGAATATGTCTGTCACACGTTTGAAGCGAATGGTAAAACAACTGTGTACGAGTGTACGACTTAGTATTTTGTTTATAAGGGATTTATTATGATTATTGCTATTTATCTTAAAGTCATTAATAATATGGTAACATGAGTGTTTTATTAGTTCTTTTATAAGTGTTAAACCGTGAACCTGGCAACAGCAGAGTCTCGTGCAGCCTGCTGTTGGAAACAGTGCCTGTTGCCAGGTTCCACAGTATCCCCCATTTGGAACCAACTTTAATTGAGGCAAAATGAGAGGGCAAGTGCATGGAATATAGAATGCATTACAGTATATGTCTCTGTAGCATGCTTTTAAAATACTTTGGCTGTGCTGGCGTACTTTCGTAACCGGTCACAAGAGCCACCAATAAAGCACGGCGAGCCGCATGAGTATCCCTGATCTATATGGTCAGCGGAGCTAAAATGGACATTGAGTGGAGATACAAGAATGTGCATCTAATGAAATGGTCAGTGAGTGTATGTTATACCAGACAAACATATATTATATACAACACAGCAGCATATCATGACATACATATTATAGTAACATACACAGCACAGCATTAAATTAATTACCATAATTAACTAATTGGTGCTATTAAGAAACTGGTTTTATGCACATATATGGATATAATCAGACTGTAGCTGAGCGTGACCGGTGCATATTTAACAGCCATCCTGGCTGCACCATTTCAGTTTCTTAGTTGGATGCATCATTAAAAGCTTTGTAAATATTTCTGGACTTATCCGCACATTTTCAACAGGAGAACAAACGCAGAGCACAGTCTACCTTTGATCAATCATCTCATGACTTATTAATAAGCATTGCCAAAAATGAGCGAGGCGACGCTGAGGTTGCATCTGAGGAACCAAACAAAGCTTCAGCATCGCAGGATAAATAAAGTAACAAGCGGCACAGGGGACAAAGTTACTTTCATGTGTGTGAGCAGAGCAGCCTTTTTTTGGGTTTTTTGTATTGGAGGCGAAACAAGTACCGGACATTTAGGAGTCGCTCAGTAGAAAATGTGCCGTTTAAACATCATTAAATGTATCATTTTACATTTATATCAGTTTAATGTGTTTTTACAGAACAAGTAAAGAATTCAGAGTGAGATGAACATCACCAGTAAAACCCCCAACACTACTAATCCTAACACTATGCTTAATCCTAACCTTAACCCTAAGACTACTAATCCTAACATTACCCTTAACCCTAATCCTAACCCTAAACTGAACCTGGCCCTCCAGGACTGAAGTTTCATACCCCTGTGTTAAGCACTTACATACTACTAAGATTAGTAGACAGAATATGCTTTATAGCATTTGTTTTGGGTGACTGGGACACAGCTCTAGTGTTTATTATCCTCACAGCTCCAGTTCAAGCTAAATTTGGTCTCGAAACATGTCTTGGCTGATGTCTAATGGAGTCCATCTGATTAAAGTGCAGAAATATGTAAATATGATGTGTGTGTTCACACAGACAACAGGCTGCCATGTCTGATTTACAGTGTGACGGTAGTGATGACCAGCAGGCCAGTTTACTCTGCACAGGAGGGAGTGTGGAGTAGATGGAGGCATGTTCACACGTTCAGAAGTGTCAAGAGAGAAAGAAATAGAGAGAGAGAGAGAGAGAGAGAGAGAGAGAGAGAGAGAAAGAGAGACCACATGCTCCAGCTGAGCCGAGTGCACTCAGCTTCACAGCAACTCTGGTGACTGACCACATCCTGCACATAGGCTTACACTTTCTCACTCACTTCATCTGCTATTCTAACACTGCCTCTCTCTCTCTCTCTCTCGCTCTCACACACACACACACACAGAGCACAAGACACATTGATTTTTTTTCTATATCACACCATCACCACATAAATTCTATCATCTCCCTCCCTCCCTCTCCCTCCCTCTCTCTCTCTCTCTCGCTCTCACATACACAAAATATATAGATACTGTTTATGTCTCTATTTATCTCACACACACTCACCACATAATCTCTCTCTC
>BRDA01067147.1:0-12067 GCA_036984385.1 Crenuchus spilurus | reverse complement strand
ATATAATTATCTTCATTTTAGATGTCAAAAAGCATTTGCGGCTCCCAGTGTTTTCTTTTCTGTGGAAATCGGTCCAAATGGCTCTTTGAGTGTTTAAGGTTGCCGACCCCTGGTTTAGGGGAAGGATACAAAAAGCTATCTCAGAGATTTCAGCTGTTAGTTTCCACTGTGAGGAACATGGTGAGCAAATGGAAGACCACAGGCACAGTTCTAGTTAAGGCCCGAAGTGGCAGGCCAAGAAAAATCTGATAGGCAGAGGCGAAGGATGGTAAGAACAGTCATAGTCAACCCACAGACCAGCTGCAAAGACCTACATCGTCTTGCTGCAGATGGTGTCATTGTGCATTGTTCAACTGTTCAACACATTTTGCACAAGGAGAGGCTGCGCATAGACCACAGAGTCACTTGAAGTATGCTAAAGCACATTTGGACAAGCCAGCTTAATTTTGGAATAAGGTGCTGTGAACTGATGAAACTAAAGTTGATTTATTTGGAGATAACAAGGGGCGGTATGCATGGTGGAAAAAGAACACAGCATTCCAAGACAAACACTTGCTAACCACAGTCAAATTTGGTGGTGGGTCCATCATGTTGTGGTGCTGTGTGGCCAGTGCAGGTACTGGGAATCTTGTTAAAGTTGAGGGTCACATGGATTCCAGTTAATATCAGCAGATTCTGGAGAACAATGTTGAAGAATCAATGACGAAGTTGTGCCAGGGCTGGATACTTCAACAAGACAACGACCCTAAACACTGCTCAAAATCTACTACGGCATTCATGCAGAGGAACAAGTACAATGTTCTGGAATGACCATCTTAGTCCCCAAACCTGAATATTATTGAAAATCTGTTGTGTGATTTAAAGCGGACTGTCCATGCTCGGAAACCATCAAACCTTCAACTAGAATCCAGACTCTCACTGGAAGCTATAGGAAGTGTTTAGAGGCTGTTATTTCTGCAAAAGGAGGATCTACTACATATTGATGTAATTTTTCTGTTTGGGTGCCCAAATTTATGCACCTGCCTAATTTAGTTTAAATAATTATTGCACACTTTCTATAAATCCTATAAACTTTATTTCACTTCTCAAATATCACTGTGTTTGTCTGCTTTAAGATATATGTAACTGAAATTGCTGATCCAAACAACCATTGATTATAAAGGAAAATTATGAAAATTATCATGGGTACCCAAACGTAGTGTTGTTGTTTTTTGTTTTTTTGTTTTGTTTTTTTGCTTAGATGTGCATTATGACGTGAACGACAGAGTTACGCCTTTGATGTCTGCATTGATGGTGTGGGAGTGTTTGTCAGATGCTGTGGCTGATGCTGTTCTGTATGAAAATATCAGAAATCTGCTGTTTATTCAGGTGAGTAAAATTTTGATGAGCTGTGTCAATCAGTTTGGTTGCATTTGGCTGGATATGAACACACACTATGTCTCTGAATACCTCAGAATTCATCCGGCTGCTTCTGTCCTTTGTCACATCATCAGTACACACCAGTGACCCAGTGCCTGCTCAAGCCATCATCTACCATGTTCTACAGATGTTATGCTTTGGATCATGAACTGTACTATGCCTTCCCCATACTTTTTTCTTCAGATCATTCTGGTAGAGGTTGTTCTTGGTTTCATCCGCCCAAAGAATGTTCTTCCAGATCTGTGCTGGTTTTTTAAGATTTTTTTTTTTTAAAGCAAAGTCCAATTTAGCCTTTTTATTCATGAGGCTTATGAGTGGCTTGCACTGTGCAGTGAACCTTCTGTATTGACTTTCATGCAGTATTCTCTTTATTTTAGATTTTTATATTGATACGCCTGCCTCCTGCAGAGTGTTGTTCACTTGGTTGGCTGTTGTGAAGGGGTTTCTCTTCACCATGGAAATTTTTCTCAGATCATTCACCACTGTTGTCTTCCTTGGGCGTGTTCATCTGTGCTTTCTTTCTTTCTGAGGATGTACCAAATTGTAGATTACATGTTTTCTTCACAGCAAAATCTTCCAAATGCACACAGCACACCTCAAATCAACTCCAGGCCTTTTATCTGTTTAATTGAGAATGACATAATGAAGGAAGAATAATGCCCCGAGAAGGGCATACAAAGACAAGGTTGCGCAACTCAAAAACCCTTGAAACTGAGAGGTTATAAAAAAAGAAGAACTCAGACAAATGTAGGGTGAGGTTATATTTAGACATGTTAGTGTTGTGTTGGTAAGGTTACTTGTGTTGAGAATGTAACTATTTTGATTATCTGTTCTATTATCAAATTAAATTAATAATTTTTTATAACTGTAGTATTTAAAAAAAATTGAGAATATTTGGGATCATTAGAATGTTTCTGGCAATTTGTCGTGTTGGTCTTAAATTTCACTGAGAATGGTCTTAAAAGGTCTTCATAAGGTCTTAAATTTAACTCACTGAAACCTGAACCCTGATAATGGTATTGGGATCTAATAACTAGTCAGATTATATAATAGAGTTTTTAAAAGTAATTGTGGTGATGGGATTATTTAAAAATTGTGACAGCCTAAATTTAACTGTTTAATTGTGTATTAGCTGTTTTGTGTTACAGTGTGTTGGTGTCTGTTTGGAGAAGGGACATGTACAGCTGGCAGCTGGTACGCTGCAGTGGCTTGAGAAAGAGGCTGCGCTACCCGAAGTATCCACTTCAATATTGTTTCCTTATGTTAATTAGCTTATTGTTTAAAACACACTAGAAATTACATTTTTCAGTTTATTTTATGATTAAAAAATCATTATCTTTAATACCAAATGTTGTCATCAATATACACTGTTAAACTGGTCAAAATATTTATATTAGAAGTATTGAAAGTTATTAGAATTGAGTCATTTGAGTATTTAAACATTTTGATACTTTCAGTTATTGGTGTATGCACATCTAATTCTACATTTAAGACTCCTATATGTAAATGTCTGTCCTGATTTTATGCCCTGTTTTGTTGTATTGTGATTTAATAACCAGTCCATGCTTAAACTCCCTATAAATTCTGTTTAAATGAGCATTGTGAACAATGTTTGTGTCTGTGAAACTCATTTATTTCCAAAAAGTGAGAATTTAATTGATTTGTCCTCTAATGATAGTTATTTTTCTTACAGAAACTCCAAAGAAAATTGTCCACAGTCTTGGATAAGAACAACACACATGACCAGCTTCTAGCAAACTTCTCCTACACTTGTTTGCTTGAAAGCATCAACAAATTCTTGCATGCTTTTCTTGAAAAACATCCATCAGATTTTTTACTTAAGGTATTAGATACTTCTGATGTAACAATATAGTGTTAGTCAGGTGAAAGTTTAGTGGTTCCTTTTGAGTTCTTGGGTTTAAATATTGTAAATATTTGTTTTTATTTTTAAGTCAGCATCCAAAGTTATCAAAGCACGACAAGAGAGATCAGAGAGGGGGGAGTCGGAGAAGGACCTTTCAGAACCAGCATTGCTGAGCAACACAGCAGACAGCTCCACAATGTAACCAGTTTCTATATTTTGATAAGCGTAAGCTTTTGATATAATTATAAGTTAATTATATTAAGTTGCTGAAGTTAATAATGCCTACATTTGGTTTGTATGGGTTGTGTAACTGATTTAATGTTTTATTGTATTATTTTTTTTCTACACCGAAGGAATGGAGCAGAACTGGTTTCATCACAACTTGATCCTAGGTGAGTCCTTTATAACCCCTGGCAAAAATTATGGAATCACCTCTCTTGGAGGGTGTTCTTTCAAATGTAAAATTTTGTAAAAAAAAAATTTACTGAGACATGACAATTTTTTAAATCAAAATTCCAACCTTCTGGCATTAAGAAACAATAAAAAAAGAAAGAAATATAAATCAGTCACAATTAGTTATTTTTAGTTCAAGTAGAGGAAAAATATGGAATCACTCCATTTTGAGGAAAATATTGTGGAATCATGTGAAAAAACATTGCATCATTACTACAAAATGCGCTGCACCATTATGCTACAAAATGTGAATAAAACAGAATGCACTGATGTGCACATATTTAAACTCTATTTTCAATTGTACACATACAGAATCTGACACATTTTATTGTGTTGTGAAAAATATATGGGCATTTTGAATATAATGTCAGCAACACACTTAAAAAATGTTGGGACAGGGGCATCGCTTTTCTTTTAACTCTCTGTAAGACTTTGTAAATTAAGGAGACCAGCTGCTGTGGTATTGAAAGTGAAATGTTTTCCTATTATTGCTTGGTATAGGATTTCACCACAGTTCAGGGTTGTATTCTTCGTAATGCACCAAATGTTCTACATGTGTGATTGGACTTGACTGCAGACAGGACAGTTTATCACTAAAACTCTTTTACTACAGACCTTGCTGTTGTAATATGGGCAGAATGCATTTTGGTGTTGTTTTGCTGAAATAATCAAGACAAAGAGAAGTTTATTTTTTAAATTGTAGCACTATTTGCCCATGAAGTCTTGCACAGAGGGGTGAATCCCTCCCCATCTTTAATTCTGAAATACTTTCTGGGATGCTATTTTTATACAGTCATATTACTGATCTGTTGCCAATTAACCTAATTAGTGGTGAGATGTTCCATCAGGTGTGTTAACTTTTTTGCCCTCTTCTAACTTCTTGTGAAAGATGTTACTGGCATCAAATTCAAAATGAGCATATATTTTTCAAAAAACAATACGCCTCATGATGTAAGGATGATTCTGAGAAAGGTCAGGAATCAGCCCAGAACTACAAGGGAGGACCTGGTCAATGACCTGAAAAGAGCTGGGACCACAGTCTCAAAGAGTACCATTAGTAACACACTACCCCATTATGGTTTAAAATCCTGCAGGTCACACAAGGTCCCCCAGCACATGTCCAGGCCCATTTGAAGTTCGCCAATGACCATGTGAATGATCTTGGAGGTCATGTGGTCAGATGAGAACAAAACAGCTTTTTAGCCTCAAACCAAGAGTCACAATTTTCAAATTACTATTAACTTAAACTGACATTGTTACTTCCAGGAAATAATACAGAAATTACAAATGTACAAATACACAAATAAAACAATGAATTTCCGATTTATGGCTCTAACACTTTTCCATTGTTTGTTGATGGGAAAACTTGCAAAATGGGCAGTGTATCAAAGACTTATTTTCCCCACTATATATTGATATTTTGGGCAAAAATTCTACTTGAAGACTACAGCAATAAGTAACTTTCTTAACAATTTCCAAATAAAAAGTATAATTAAAGGAAAAGGTTTTGTGACCCATTGATCATACTTCTGTCCCAATTTATTTTGAGTGTGTTGCAGGCTTCAATTACTATTTTAAAAATATACTTAATAGAATATAGTTCATCATTGTAACACTGAAAGTTTTCTTAATTAAAGGTTCAAGTATATATGCGTGTGTGTGTGTGTGTGTGTGTGTGTAACTCGTCAACATCTGTGCTCGTGCTGAAGGAAAATCCTCATTGGGTAACTGACTTTCTTCACAATCTGTGATTGGCCAGTCACACAGAGCACCCGCCCCTCCCTACACAGACCCGTCTCTGTGTGTGTGTGAGATGGGGTACAGCTCTGGCTGCACAGACAGTCACTCAGTCACACACACACACACCTTATTCAATATTGTTTACATTTGTGTGGAAAAAAATGCCAAGAACATTAGGTAGTAAAAATAAAAAAAGAAAAAAAAATCAGTTTGATCATAAAATAAAAAACGAAGTTGTTTTGAATGACAGATGAAGAGTAAGTAGTTCTTACTTTTGTGATCAAAAACATTGATTTGATTCTCAATGTTGAGACTGTTCTGTAAATAGTTTTCAAATAAACAATATATATATAGCAACTTCTGATCAATCCATAACAGTTTCAGACTTAAAATAATGTACTGATTTAATCCCTACCCACTTCTGGTTAAACGGTGCCCAATTCCAAATTTAGAAGTTTTAAATAATTTTCCCCATTACTCCATATTCAGGGTCATTATGACTCATTTATCAATAGATGAAAGTAACATTGAGTGTTTTTTGTTTCCCATAGACCCAAAAAGAAACTTTTCTCCACAAAAATGTCACAGCCTTGGAAACCCGAGACTGCAAAGAAACCTCTGCGTGTTCCTCGCAGAGCTTCCACGTTAAGTACGCTCTCATGGTGGTTTTTTACATTGCTTTTTGGAAGTCACTGTGGCTATTTCTTTACTATGCTCTTTATAGCTCTTCAGATAGACAAGAGATAATCATTGGTGTCTATGTTAGCAAATTAAGAAAGATTACACCAGTGATTTGGAATTCCATAATGTGCATATGTAACATTTTTATATTTTTATATTAAAAACATGAAGATAAACTGATCCTGAATATTATAACGGTCTATTCTTAGAACCAGATAGCTCTTGCTATGTGGGATACTCTAGAAAATCCAAAAGGGAACTGCTCTTTTTACATCATACCAGTAGTGGAACCATTTTTGTGCTATATTGAATTTTTTTAAAGGCTATAAATAGAATCATATACAACAGATTCTTGATAATAAAGAAGAAGCATTTCACTTTGCTAAGAACCAAGCATGCATTTTATCATGGTTCTATGTAGAACAGTATACTTAACAACTCTTGACGTTTTCATTGTTGTTTTTCCCATATTTCCAGTAATATTGTATGTATATATCAAATTTTGCTAAATGTTTTGATGTCATTCAACACAGAAATATCCAGAATAAATTCTATAGGTTCTCCACTGGTTCCCAAAAATGACAACAGCTCGAAACACAATGGCAAAAAGGTGAGTTGTTCACAAATGTTCTAAATATCCAACACGTTTATGTTTAACATACACACTGTTAAATCTGCAGAGGAGACCCTTCTCCCATCCCCAAAAGTAGCTTTTATTTAATATTTTGGAGGGATTATGGTTATTTTTCCTGAAAGCTTTCTGCATGTTTACTCTACCATTAATGAATTTTACAAATACATTTAAGTCCAATATCTGACTAGTATTTAATACACAATATCTGACATCAGATGATGTATTTAATTTTTTTAACATTACTGTACCTTCCATAAACACAAGCCACAAAAAGACATGAGGGACTGAAATCAGTTATGGCTAGCTCTTCCCTGGGCAACATTCACAGGAACTCAAATAATCAATTTTTAATTGTTTGTCAGTTTTTGGCTTAAGTTTCAGTAGTTTCTCTTGTATCTGAGCAGAAATGAGCTAACAGTATTTTGGGCCCTCTAGAGGTGGAGGTGGGAAGAAGACATGAACTTAAAGGCTGGTGTGAATCGTTATGGAGAAGGAAAGTGGGCTAAAATTCTGGAGGAGTTTGATTTTGAGGACCGGACAAATGTCATGCTTAAAGACCGATGGAGGACATTGAAAAAACATGGAAAAGTCACCTGAGCTAAATGTATTAAAAAAGACTTTCTTTTAATATTAACTTTTGTCTTGAAGTCTGATAATGAGTCTCGGTGGAATTAGATGAAAGGTGATGAGTGTTAAAAATTCAAATCATCGAGTGAGGCTGGGTGCAGTCTGAACTTAAACCCCTGTTTATCAACTGTATATTGCTCTATATTTAATGTATTTTTGACATGTGCATTTTACATTGGTGTATGTTCAACTCAGACAATTAAAACTACTCCAGTAATTGTTTTTACCTTTCATAATCATGTTTTATTCTCATTAGAACAGTTTAAATTGAGTATGGTTTGAGCTGGCAAATAAATAAAAGAAAGCAAAAAAAATGTTTTTGAACGACAGGTGATGAGTCCTGTTTATTTTATATTTGTTGATATAAATTTTAAAGAGGGCAGCAGTGAGTAGTGTTTATTTGATGTTTGTTGATCTCATCTTTAAAGGGTTATATCATCATAGAGGCTCTTAGCTAGCAAAGCCAGCCCCAGAATACTTTAGCCACCTTTTTTCTCACCAAATTATAATGGAAAAGATCTTTGTGATTTACCAAATTGAACCAGGTGGTGATCCGTGTCCATGGATCATATCATACCCCTGTACATACTGATACATCTGTATGTGATAATGTGTAGGGTTTGTACCATTGCACCAAATTTCGGTCCCTGGGCAAAGGAATTTGCCAAGGGTCCCCTCCCTTCTTATTCACTAGCATCTTATTCAAATTTCTTCATTCCACCTTAAATGGTGCAGCAGATTTATCCTTACTGCATTATTTGTAGCAAAGTTTGAATAAGACACGAATATAAATAAGTTTTTAAAGAAACTTAATGCTTTATGTTGTAAAAGCATGTTGGCCTACTAATTTTTCTGCATCAAACAGAGATAAGGAATTTCTTAGTGTTGTTGCTAAGATGTAGGAAAGCTATTTTTGTAATGCTCTAATGTACTCCTAAAGTAAAGGTGGCTGTCAGTCGCCGATGATGAAGGAGCTGGGGTGGAAATGTCCACTTAGGAGGTGTTGTGGGCTACCTCGAGCCTTGTCTACTCATGCTCCATTTACACCTAAATCCCCATAAAGCCCTGGCGGTAAGATTATGGGGGTATAGAATACACTTATACCACCATAATAAAAGCTCTAAAATTTATGAAGACTGCTTTCCTCTTTTAATTCCCTTAAAAACCTTTATTTTGGAGATACAATGTGATGATGGATGGGTGTTTTGTTCTGCCAGTGATTAAATCCTGTAGCTGTTTGACCTCTGCCCTATATACCTTTTCATATCACCAATGTGTCTTCAGTCAACTATGCAGGACAAGTACACAAAGTGTCAGCTTTAAGTTATTGATAAAAGACGGTCTGTCTTGAAATTTTCCAAATTCAAATAGCTGACCCCCAAGATTTTTCTGTGGACTGGTCAGACAATGGTGGAACATTTTGGAAGATAAAGTGTAGTGAAAACAGAAAGTGAAGCCATCAAGGAAGTCCACCTCTGAATAGCTAAAAAAATAAGGTTTTGGAGTAGGTAGTCAAAGTCCTGACTAGAATCACAATGGAGATGCTGTGACAGGACCTTAAACAGACACTTCATGCTTGAAAACCTTCCAGAGTGGCTGAATTAAAACAATTCTGCAAAGAAGAGTGGGCAAAAATGTCACAATAGTGATGTAAATATACTCATCACAAGTTATCACAAACATTTGCAGTTGTTACTGCCAAGGGTGGCACAAGTAGTTATTAGGTTTATGGGCATAATCGCTTTTTCACATGGGTGATAAGTTTTGTATACATATTTATCTACAGATTACATAAATAAATTGATGCTTTTAAAAGCTGCATTTTGTTCTTATTTGTGTTGTCTTAGATTAAAATTAGTTGGATGATCTCAAACATTTAAATGGCAAATTACAAGATGTGGCAAATAATTTTTCACATCACTAGCTCCATACAATGAAAAAGGGAAATGGCAAAATGGTAATGGTGGTTATGTACATGACTATTGTTAAAGTGGGAAAAAAATGTGGAATGCTTTTTATTAGTGTTCCGAGCACATAGTGCTAGGAAACCTATTGTATTTGTTCCGATTATTATAATTTTTTTTTCTTCCATAAAACGAATTGTTCAGACCAAATTGTAAGGCCTAGAGACACGAAACTTGGTCAATAGGTAGTAGTTCCCCCCAGAGGCGTAGCAGCAAATTTGGGGCCCTGTACACTCTCAATGTCAGTAAACAAGGTACATGAGCAAAAAAAAGGGGGGTATTTATTCAAATAAAAAAGCATAAATAAGGTTTTAAGCTACAAACAGATCAGATTATGTTGATGTAGCTATTTACATGTTGATATAGGCGGCAGAAATATTGCTGGGTGGATCATTTATTAAGTCTCTGCACAGTTTGAGTTTTAGCTCTGCTGTGTTAGTAGACAATAGGCTGTATCACACGCACTGAGCCAAAAGACTAACTTACTTTAAACTTAAGGTAAACAACTCGCATTTAGGCAGCAATTCTACCAATCAGCAGCTAACTATCTCTCTCTCTCTCTCTGTTTCTCACTCACTCACTCTCTGTCTCTCTCTCTCTCTCTCTCTCTCTCTCTCTGCTGCTCCTGCTGCACCAGAGCCACTGTTTGTTTCTGAAACTGGTTAAAGTTGATAACTAACGTTAGCGGCTCATAATTGTCTTTATACTTACAGCCGCAAGCAGCCTGGTTGTCAACTAACTAACCAACGACTTCACGTGAGCCTCCAAAAATCAGCAGCAGCTGTCTGGAGTGGACTACTTTAACTTTAATTGGACTTTGCATAACAAAAAAACTAGGTTCACCTTTTTGGAAAGAAAGCTGTCAACAGCTGTCTCCCCTCATTCTGCCTTCTTTCTTTTTCCTCCCTTTCTTTCTTCTTTTGAAATCCTGATTTATGCTTTTTGGGCAGCATGATGTGTAGCACCCAGGTCAATCTAGGCTCACTGACGTTAGACTTGTCGCTGTTGGGCAGACTAAACCAATTTGGGCCTCCAAGAGGGGGCCCCCAGAATGTCCAATATGTTGAGAGGACTGTGACTAAAGTTAATTCCCTCAGCTGATATTATCAATATATTTGAAATATGAATTAATAAATAATTAATTTGAGGGACCAATTCATTTGAAATAAACACAACCAAAAAAAAAATAAATTCAGGATTTTTATGGGCCCCTCTCCCTACTCAGGCCCTGGGTAGTCAGGTCCACTTTTCCCCCCACTACCACGCCCATGGTTCCCCCGCTACTCAGGTGCTTGCACTCAGCCAGGTCAGCCTTTATGGGGCACTATAGCGCATGTCAACGTGTTTGGCCCTCTAACTCAAAAACCGTAAGGCCTAGAGACAAAATTTTTTGAGGGGTGGGATTCTGTAGCTCAAACAAAGCTAGTTTGCCATTTGGACCATCAAGTTCTGCCCACTTAGATTTTTTGCTAATTTGCATAATATGCTAAACCAACTTTTGCGAACTTGTCCTAGGATTTTTGACCAATCCTGAAATACCTGATACCGTAATGTTCAGAAGACAGTGATGCTCAATAATTATCAAAAAAAACATTGACATTTTTAAACAAAATATGCAAATTAGCTCTACCGAATTAGCGCATATTATACTTAATCAGCTGTTTCTCGGGAATGCTTATGAATATTTTGATGAAACTTGATATACTTATTGAGAACATGATTCTGAGGAAGACTTTCAGTGCTGGCGCATATTTGTCAATAGGGGTGCTGTAAATGCTAAATGTCTTTCTCAGCTACCGTAAGTTATAGGAAGCCAAAATTTGCCAAGCTGCATCTACAGGGGTTAGACAATGAAACTGAATCACCTGGTTTTAGACCACAATCATTTATTAGTATGGTGTAGGGTGTCCTTTTCGCGGCCAATACAGCATCAATTCGTCTTGGGAAGGACATATACAAGTCCTGCACAGGGATTTTAAACCATTCTTCTTGCAGGATAGTGGCCAGGTCACTACGAGATGCTAATGGAGGAAACAGTCTCCTGACTCCTGACCAACACCCCCAAAGTGGCTCAATAATATTTAGACACAAAGACTTGCTGTCTTGGTCACAGATGCGCCAGCAAGACGTGCACCAACAATTTGTCCTCTTTTGAACTCTGGTATGTCACTCATAATGTGCGCATGCCAATATACTATATAACTGTGCTCTTACCTGCTAGTTAAACCTTCACACTCTGCTCTTACTGGTGCAATGTGACATTAATGAAGATTGGCCACCAGACTGGTCCAATTTAGCCATGAAACCTCCCACACTAAAATGACAGGTGTTTCAGTTTCATTGTCTAACCCCTGTATATGCCATACTATAAGTGGACAACTATGGACAAATTGATAATTCAAAAATTGACGATGCCATCAGCTGTCAGCAGCCATTCAATAGGCTAACAATTACCGATCAGGACAAAACTTGGCTATTATGTGTAGCTAGGGATTTCCTACTAGCCTGCAAACCTTTAAACTATTTTTTTTAAAAATCAAGCATTTTGCAAGCTACGTTAAAACTACTGATGTAACCCTTGATTATTAATATCCATTGCAAAGAGACAAACAATTTTGCCTTTTATATATATATATATATATATATATATATATATATATATATATATATATATATATATATATA